>CBVK0100527362.1:0-11908 GCA_900067695.1 Picea abies
ACCCCCTCTCTCTCTCTCTCCCTCTCCCTCTTTATTTCTTGATCTCTCCCCCCCATTTTCCCCTCTCTCCCTCTCTCCTTCTTCCCCCTATCTCTCTCCCCTATTGTCATAGATTCTATGACTCAAAGTTACTCTCCATATTGTTTACCACATGATGTAAATAGTGGAATAATATTTTCAATTCAGTGAAAATATTTTTCTACCCTCCATTTTAATGGTTTTTTTCTATTATTAGTCTAACCTCCATATTATTCTAGCCTTGGTCAATCATTACATTTATTCTTTTTTTCTTAAATAATTGTATTTAAACTTATTTTCTTTGGGTTTAACATGATATATAAGTGAGATGAATCTCTCAATGTGCTTATTATTTTATTTCTTAAATTAGTTTTATTTAATTAAACTTATTTTCAATTGTTTTAACATGTATATAATTGAGAAGAATTGAAAGAGCAATCCTTGGAGACTTAAGTTGTCAAATTTGTAGAATATTAATACTTATCTTTTCAATTATATCTTGATCGAACTAATAAGCCCCCAAAAACCCTCTTATACTTATCTTTTCAATTATATCTTGATCAAACTAATAAGCCCCCAAAAAAAACCTTTGTCATGATTAATTTTAGTCTTTAATACCCTCTCGATTCATTCCCTATGTATCTTTAAAATCCCATGTTGGTCAATTTATTGAAAATTTTTGGGTTTTCTTTTTTATGTCGCACTTAGGTAAACAATCATTGTGAATATAGTTCATGGAGAAACTATTTATGTCAATGCATGGCTTAACTTTTGGTTTCAAGTTAAAAGATTGTGCATCCCCATTCTCCGTAAGCCAATTAAGCTTCATATCTAGAGTACCCATGTATACTGTGGGAATGTGTGACGTTCTTATATGCACAAAGCAACTCCTTTGATATACTTGTTGCAGACTTAAATTATTATTACTCTTTTTCCATAGTATACATAAGGTAGATACTATAATGGAATCTTTACCGTGCATCTATAGTTATCTTTAAATTATTATTACTCTTTTTTCATAATATACACAAGGTAGATACTGTAATGGAATGTTTGCAATGCATCTAATCTATACTTAACTTGTTTGTTCTTTTCTCTTTTCCTTTATTATTTTTTTCAATTATTTGTTACTTATCAAATTTAATTAGATACTATATTATTTTTTTCAATTATTTGTTACTTATCAAATTTAATTAGATACTAGCTATGGAAATTTTAGTCCATCAGCAAAGGGTTTTTGGTGTCTCAAGGCTGAAGGACAAGGTTTCTCAATGATTGGCTTGTATTTTATAAAAGGTTTCTCAACAACAATCGAAATAGCTCACTCGACATGTGGAAGAGGATTGTTTGAGTGAGGTAAAAATATTTTGTATCGGTCTCGTACCATATAGGCAACTAGAAATGCATCAGGAAATCCATGGAAAGAGAATTAAAGTAGACAAAGGAGTTACGCAACAACTCAATATACCATTTGCTTGCTGCACCTGTAAGTGTTCTCTGAAAAATCCTCAAACGAATGGAGTCATCCATCAAAGAGTTGGAAGAACACCATAAATGGAAAGTCATAACATGATTGTTGGGATCTTCCCCAGGTTTTTCGATGAATGTTGGGATGTTAGATGGTAATTTGGCAGGGATTGAGGGCCAAAACGGGGCATGTTGAATGAGATTGTTTGTTAAAATCAACAGATCTGGCAGATCTAACGTAGCCAAAAATGGAAGTTGTCAGTTATTATGTGGATATTTATGGTTACCATGTGGCATGGGAACACTAGTAGAACCATATATAGGTTGCAACGAGATGGAAAAACTATATGGTCCTCCCATGTACGGTGGTTTTCTGGGTTGTCGACTTATGTAAGGTGGTTTTCCTAATTTTCCATCCATGTAATGTGGTTGTCCTAGTTTTCCAGCACTATGATTGAACAGATGGACCTCCTACATACTAAGATTGACCTAATGCCCCCCCATGTATTGTGGTTCACCGAATGGACCTACCATATATTGTGTTTCAAGGAACTATTGCGTTGGAATCATGGGGTTTACGGATTGATAGGGAAAGGTTCCTTGCTGAGGAATTCCCTTTAGTTTGGGTTGACCTCACAAAGGATTAGCAACTCTTGAATATGGTTGTCTAGGATACAGGCCAGTGGTAGTGGGGATAGAAGGAATGGTAGGAGTGACTTTCTTGTAGGCTTGTTGATGTTGCAACCATATAGGTTTCCTGCCAGTAAAAATTTTCCCTCCATCTGAGGGTTTCCCCTCAGCTAAAGTTTGTCCTCCCATTGAAGATTGACCTCCAATGTAGGGTCTACTCATCTGTAGGGCTTAAGATGGAGGCTGAGTAGCTTGGGTACTGACCATGGTTGTGTGAACAACTTGACTTTCGATCATATGACTGATGGGGCAACCAAGTAAATCACTTTGTGTGTGCATGAATAGTGAAGCGAGAATATTACCTAAACCATGTGCGAAGGGAGATGTATTCACAAGTGGTTTTGTCAGGGTTACCTCGATCACCAATGTTCCCAATAAAAAATCACCAACGGTATCAACTACAGGAGTTGTGGATAAAGATAAATTTCCAGGTCCTTCAGGAAAATAAAAATTCGATGGCTTCATGCCAAAAGATTGTGTATTGGTTGAACCGAGAAGTAAAATGTAAGAAGAATAGGCATCAATAAATATCATGGATGGTGGATCAATGAGTGGTATGCCAAGTGGATTAGTAAAATGAGGATGTGCATAAGATTCAAGGCTTTCTATGAAGGTTGTTGTTGGTTCTTCCATGTGTTGGCCACTTCCAGGAGCTACACTCCCATTTTCAGAAGTTTGATCTTCAATCATTCCCTTGTAAGAAACATTGGGTTGAGGTTCCTGACCTTCAGAATCCATACCTTGTATACTGTGATATCTTTTATCCTAAGGCCGACTAAAAAATTTAAAGAAACACACTCCCAAGAAAACTAAAAGCAATCAACCAAGCAACAGTATGTTCAAGGATCTTTCAAAGATGGGATGTCAAGCTGCCAAAGAAGAAATCAGAAGTAGTTACTCCAACCTCCACATGATAGCCCTTCATAGTTCAAGAAACCCTCTCTTTCATGGGATCACCCTCCTAGGGTACTGAGAGTGTGATACAACGTATGCCCCCAGTATCGTGGTAATCCCCCCACAGTAACCTCTGTATATACCTAGGAAAGGAAACTAAGGTTACCAACTCATAGTTAGCCTCCGAGAGGGTATAGTCAACATTCAGGACCGAACGTATGGGCAGGATATCAAAGTATGAAATTTTTCTAGAGGATTGAACACAAGTGGACCGAAAAAAATATTGAGGACTTCAAACATATTCAAGATTCATGAAGCACCAAGACCAAGTGAAACCAGTGACACTTCAATAAAAACCCCCAGTACATGATCTTCCCGCTACGGTTGGTCAATATTTGGAGGGGTGATCTCCATTGCTCTTCTGCATGCGCCCTCATGTTTAGCCCCTATGTTAGATGGGGTTCTCGGCTATGCTTATAAGAAAGTTGTATTTGTTCACTATTTAGTGCTCTACAATATGTTTAGTTGTCTTGTATGATTTACTCACTTTACCTAGTCCAAAGACCCTAATCCTATGCTATTGTTGGTGTGCTAAAACAAAAAAATGCTCTAGTTGATTTTATTATCACATGGTTGATTTTAATGTATTTTTACTCAGAAGGTTCATAGAGATGAAATTGATGATGTGAGAGACTCGACTCCAAAATAATGCAAAAGAATGAGATGAAATTCGTTCTTTTTGATGAATTCTCTGTATGGGAGGAAGAAGAGTTTTATTCTTCTTAACATAATAAATTACTCAAAACGAGGAACGAGGAAATTTTTCAATTTCTAGGAACAAGATGATTCCAAACTACGAAGAAAATGTTTCTGAAATCCAAAATGCACATGCAAAGCTAGCTCTTTTCCAAACGTGTGCCAAAACAAATTTCCTAAAGAATGAAAAAATATCTTTGTGCAATTATGTATGCAATGAGATAAGCAAACTCTTTCACTTCTTAACTTTCAAGTGAAATGAAAGAGATCAATGTTTGATACAAAGAAATAAGAGGAAAAAAAGAAATCAAACAAAGTGCACTAAAAAATGATGAGAACTGAAACAAAACAAGTGTGAGCTAACTTGTTCAATCAAGAACTTGAAGATGTGAAAGAGAGATAAGAGAGACACTCATGAAAATCCTCAAAAAAGAGTAGCAAGAAACAACATTCAAGGCTGGGTTGCAGTAAAAAAGAGAGTCGTAATTAGTCAGAAAGCAAGATGTTTCAACGAGTAAAAAAAAGGCCCAATACCAAACAACCTTTTCAAACTCTAGTAGATGAAAACTACTAAACAATCAAGCAATATAAAATCTTTGCGAGATGAAGATCATAAAACTAAAAGGTAGGATGAACCAAGGGATCTTGTTAACCCAAGGTGGCCAAAACATTTCAAAACTAGGATAAATTTTCAAACTCAAAGAAGGAAATAAAATGAGTGATGAATGTCAATACCTCAATCAAACAAAGTCAAAGAGAGATCAGGAGACTCTAGGATTAAATCCTCTTAAAAGCAGACTGAGCAGAACCAAGTAGAAACTCTTAAATCCACCTAAAAGATGAGCACATCGTCCTTATTACCAAAGAAATAGAGTGTTATGGTGCTCCCTAGATGGCTTAGGGGGAGTGCCATTCAAGATAGTGGTGCCCTGGTATCAACTACAAGGGAGTGTTGGTCCTGAAAAAGTATGAAAATGGCTTCCAAAAACTCAAACTTAGCAGAGACTCAGTCAATGACTCTGTAAAATATTTAATCAAAAAGAGAGAAGAGGAAATAACTCAAAATAAAGAATCAAACAATAAATATCCAATCATAAACAAGGATTCAATATGAAACAAAGGAAAATCTAGTCAAAGTCGCTCCCCATTAGAGTTGCTATTTTTCTATTATGAGAAATATTACCCTGCAGACACGCTAATCTCCGATTTGGACCAAGACCCTGTATTTGATCCAATTAAAGAGTAAAAAAATGGTTGTTACTTTCCCTTTAAATCTAATTCAACCAATCAAGAAAGAGAGAAGAAGAATGTGGCATACCTTACTGCAATGTTCTTCCTCATTGCTCCAATACTTTGGCTTGATCTCCAAGCTCCTCAACACAAATGAAGTCTTGCAAATACCAACAAAGGAACTCTTCCTCCTACTCTATATGATTAGGTAAATAATATCTATATACAAATATTGAAACGACAATAGACAAGAAAATGTATAACACATGAACTTGAAGGGAATAGGCCAAGTTAATATTAATTTCGAAAACAAGAAGGACTTACAAGCCATGTCTGACGTTGCAACACCTTATCCAAGTTATCCTCGTCTAACCCTTGCAAGAAAGTATTTGATAAAAATATTTATGCTTCAATGGATGTCCTTCTCTCGGGATCAAAGGTTTGACACCTGAAATATTCGCCCCTTCACCTTAGACATGCCTTCAATTTATAGGATTGGGAGGCTTAGCCACCATGATCTACTAAGTCAAATGGTTGAGGATATGGCTCCATGAGTTGTTATTTGATCCTAAGAGAGTTCTTTAGGATAGGATTCGACCAAAAAATACCTCCTCCTTTAAGAGTTTTCCCTTGAGACTAGTCGGGATGTGCCATCTTTCCCTTTAACCACATTGGCACCCCTTTAGAGTGAGAGACAAAGTGCCACTGATGCACCCTAAGAAAGGAAGGGAGAGAACTAACATACCCTAAGAAATGAAATGGGAGCACGGGTGCTCCCTTGACATGAGTAGGGGAGCACAACCCTTCTAAAATTTCAAACAGTGGTCAAAATCTCCAAGAAAATATTGTGGTTCTGGACTCCAAAGGGTTGATTTTATCTTCCAAACTGACTTAGGGATTGTGAAAAATGCATTTCATGGTGTCAACAAGTTTCAAAACTTAGAAAAGTGAATGTGACACTTGGTAGGGTGCATACGATGCTTTAGACAGTGCATATGACACTTAACAAGGTGCCTACATCACTTTGTGACACTTGCGACACTTAGGATGCAACACTTAAGTGTGCCATTTTGGTGTGTAACACCATACTCTTTAAATAGAGATCATGTATAATTCAAGTGATAAGGAATATATTAGTATAGTTGTTAATATTGAGGAGAATATGAGTCATCGAATCACTCTATGTCTACAATATATCGTGACCAAATTACATAACTACAAATGCATATTGATTCATACTAAATAAACACACTTTTACCTAAAGACACATTTCACCAAGTTGATCTTAAATAACTCTTAAGTTTCGAAATATCCTAACATCAGGATTTATCATGCTTACTTATTTTCGAATGAAATCTTTCAATTAAATTAGAGGAAATGTAACCATGAATTGTTCCTGAATAAACTAAAATTGCAATAGGTTGATTGGTAATCTTACCTTCAACCTTTATTATGTATGACTTATATTATGCCCATCAATTTTCTAGGGTGACATATATTATTGGGATGTTCTTAGCCACAACTTCCATTATAATCGCCTCCTATACATTGTGCATTTTTCTCATTCTTCCTTCCTTTTGAGGGAAATGTTTCTACAAATTATCTCCTCACATTCCCAACATTTTATTGGATGCCTTTCCCTTTTTCCCAAGAATTCTTCCACTTTAAACCCATTTTGAGCTAGTTACTTCTACGGATATGTATTAGGACTATTCCAAAATAAGAGAGGTTGAAATCCCTTCTTCCTTTGATCTTGCTTGTACTTTTTCTTATCTCTCCAATGCTTTTGGAATATTTCTTTTCCTTTTCTCTAGTCATATAACTATTTGGCCTTCATGATTCTCTCTTCAAGATTCTTAGGTTCACCAAACCGAATTTTATCTTTGTAGAATGCAGGAAACCCACAAAGGAATCTTTGTATCTTTTCCTTCTCATATTTAATATAGCTAAAATTCCTTAGCAACTTAAAAAAACTATTTCTCAACTTAAATTTGAAAAATCTTGCATCTTCCTATCATATTAATTCTCATAAAGACACTACTACTAAAAACACTTCTTGAATTGTTTGTAGGAAATTCTCCTCTCATCGATTTGCTTACCTTGCATCAAATGGTACCACCAAATAGAAGCTTTACTTTGTAGGTTGTATAGAGAAATTTTGGCTTCTAAATTGGATGAATAGTTAGCAATAAAATTACTTCCTTATCCCTAGAAACCATGCTTCAACATCCTCTCCCATCTTGTTTTTCCCATCAAAGATTAGCAGTTTTTTCTATCTAAGCTCTCCATGCAATTGCTTTTTCTTGGACCTTCTCCTTTAATGTATGAATGGAGACACTCTTGGGTTGATCTATGATTCTCCATATGCATATGGATTTTTTGATGAATATGTTGGTGATTAATGATGCCTTCATGTTATGGTAGCACATCTTGAGTGTTAAAATATTCCATGGTTTTCTCTTCTTGAATGGATTCTACCTCCTTCTTCATACCTTGAACCTGATCCATTCTTCATTCACTTTTTCAAGTGATTTAAGCTCTATAGTATTTTAGTGTTTAGTTGATTTTGATCCTCCTGATATTTTAACATCATTTTATTATCATCTCTAAAACTTTGCACCTCCATGTTTAAGATGTTTATAGTTTCTATTGGCTCCAAGGACTCCATTCTCTTTCTATGCTTATTAGACTCTATCTCTTCTATATTAGTATTCAAGTCTCTAACTTATTCTTCATTGATGTAAAGTGTTTTTCCATATTCTATGTCTTCTCCTTAATAATATTCTTAAATAATTTACTTTGGTTGTCCTTGATGTATCATTTTATTTGAAATGCTCTTAATTATGCACTTCATTAGTTTTACGAAATAAAGGGTATAGGTATCTTCTTATTCTCAATTTCTAAATAATTCTAAAGAAATTATCCAATATTTGAGCCATCAAAATTATTCCTCTCTTACTTAACCTTCCAATGATTACACCCACAACTAATTTGGGTTTCTAAGCTAGAATTTATGGCTCTAGATAGTCCTTTCACCTCATGGAAATTTTTCCAACACTTAGCCTACAAATTGTTTTTCCAAAAAACATTATAGAGATAACTCTTAAATTTAGGCATTTCTTCATTTGTTCCTCCATAAGTTACCCAACTAATATAAGAACCTTCTAATTTGGTAATTGTAGCACTTAATTCAACATTTGCAAACTTCAAATCCTAGTTTTCCCAATTATTGTCATGGAGAAATTTCATCAAACACTTGTCACACAAACTTTAATTTATTCATATGCAACTAACTTCTTTCCAATATAGCCCCAATGCTATAACCAATAGTTATGATACCATTCTATAACATACCCAATACCCTCTTTGCACTTTGAGGATAGGGAGTACTTCTTTTAACCACCAAAATTTGCACCAATTTACTAAGGAACAAAACTCATTATTATGTTATTAATTATTTTCCATAAGTAGGCATGATACTACAAATTTATGGAACATAAATTTAACCATTCAATTATTCATGAAACAATAAATCATAAATGTAGGATAACAGAGGTAGTCATTGGTCAAAATAACAAAATATAATCAATTCAACCATAACATAAATCATAACAATTCAATATTAATTCAACACAATTCATAGATGCAATTATGAACACTTATCTATCTAGAATTGTCCAAAAACTAGCTAAAGAAGAGGGGTTCTCCACACAACCATAGGATCCATGTTGCACTAATTCTATCTACAACAAAGGCCACACCCAAGTTGAGGCCATGAATCCACAAGGGTGCACTCTTCCTATAGTTGGATCTAATTTCTCTTCTCATGGTCCAATTCACAGGTTCACAGTCATTAATTACAAATACAACAATTCCCAATCCATGTGCCTCTTCTCCATCATCATGTATAACCCAAGGAATGAGATCCCCTTCTTTTTTGGGGTATTCCCTAAGTCTATCCCACTTCCTTCCAAGTCTCTAGGATAGGTTGGCTGGGAAATGTCATTGCAGATTTTCTACAGAACTATCAACTATAGTAAATTTTCTCAATGACATCGATTATCATTCCACACATCCACAATTCTCTCTTAAATCATGGTTTTATATATTCATAATTTGAATACAATATGTCAATGGAAACTCGCTCAAGGATAATTCTCTCAATTTCCCCAAATGAGGAATAGTTCACAGGTTAATTCAAACTTTTGATAGTTCATCTCTCTAATAATTTGAATGGTACCCAACATTCCAAATACCCTTTTGAAACTTCAGTTGAAAAATAAGTGTTTACTTGCATGGAAAAGGTAAAGATTTTAGTTGGATGGCTTGAAGGGGCCATGTAACCTTACAAAGATCCACATAACTCCTTCATAAGATAGCCCCCCGAAGGCTTAATTAAAAAAAATAGTGAATAATGAAACGACATAATTAAAGTTATAAATAATTTGGGTTAAATATTTTACTAAGGTCATTTTCCTTAGCCTATTTAATCCCCCTAATCTTTCCCCTTTTGTGGAGTCATATCCCACCTTATTTTTTTCTTCTCTTCTACAATCAATGATGTACTTTATATTAACAGTAAATATGTGGTTACAATTATATTTTTTGGATTATAGTCATTCATCATGTGCATACACAACATTGATCTGTGGATCAAAAGTGGGGTATTACAATTCATTGACAATGGAAATCACATGTGTCTATAGTGTAATGGATAGGGTTTGGACCTATTTAAGCATAAGTGATAATCCTTAGCTTCAATGGTCATCTCATCCACCACATTGTTCTTGGATACTCCCTCTTTCCAATCCTCTATGAAAATTTCTCCATTAAAGAAGACATTCATGTGCCCCATTTCTCTCCCTATGGAAATGGTAGCACTCCCCTCCCAATAGTCCTAATTTCCAACCAAGGCATCTACTAATATAGGTACTAATATAGGAGTTACTCCTTTTGATCTTAGCATTGATATCTCCACATGTAGGTGGGTGTTTCATTTAAATATGTGGTGAAATATTTCCCTAGACTCCATATGGTACAAGAGGCGTTATTTGTATTTGTTCCCATTACTAAGGACTCTATGGATGATGGAGAATTTTACAAAGGAAATTATTAGAAGGATCATTTTATAGAGAATCCATAGTAACTTAGACATATTGATTTGTGAAAGTTTCAAACCCAAATTAGGTTTCATATTTAGGACTCATTGTATTGAATATGAACTCTAATATAGGTTTCAAACTTTCAGAAATCAAGATGTCTACTACTATAGATTCTCTGGAAAATGATCCTTCTAACCATACACACCACATAAATCTAAAAAATAAAAATAGAAAATGGTATTATATGCAGATTTAGTGACCTCTAGCTAAGATTAGCAAACCTACACCTATGGAACTCATGTACTTAGAAACTAAAAATCAAATAAGAAGCCTTTATCTATCCATGTGCTAAGGAATTCTTCACTATGAATTTTCATTTAGTAGAGGATCAAGAATACATCCTCAACTTAGGTCCTTGGTTCTAGGGAAACTCTACTCTATGCATGAAGGCCTAGATTCCAACTTTTGACCCAACTTCACATTCTTTCTCCATGGCTCTTGTTTGGATTAGGCTCCCCAATATTCCTTGCCATTTTTGGTGATATGATTTTCTTGGTGAAAATGGAAATGCTCTTAGAAAAATTCATTTTAGAAGTTACGAGATGAACACCAACACATCACCATATATGACTGTATTTGTGTAGAGATGGAATTTAGAAAAGGGTTTTAAGTAGAAATAAACTAGTTTGCCAAATATTATACATGGATCAAAATTTTGGACTATGAGAAAGTTTCTCGTTGATGCAACGCATGCTATGAAACTAGGGAGATTATTTCTTATTTAACCAAGATTCCTAATACTAGAAAATATTGAAAGTCGCAGTAAAAATATACATGGTTGGATGGTGCAAAGGAAGAACATCAACTAATCAGTAAGGATTCTCCTTTGATCAGCTAAGATCCATAGCCCAATGAAATAGTTTCACCCTCAATTGTGGTGTCTAATGAGGAAGTTATTTCTTTGGGAGAATTCCCGCCTCATTCCCCCTTTATTGATGAGGTTTCCAAACCTCTTGATTTAGAAAAAACTTGTCAACCCAATCCTTATCTTGCATGTGCTAGGTTGATTACGTAGAGGAGAAAGAAGTAGTAGTTAAAGAAGAAAGAAGTAAATATGAAGATACCAGAACCCCCATTTAAGAAATCATATCAGGATGAAGTGGAACCATATGCTCTAGTGGCCTATCTAAGACCCAGAGGAAGAATGAATAGAAGTAGTTAAGAAGAAACAAAGCATTCCATCTCTCTAGTGAGTGATGGCCAAAATTCAATTCTGAAAAATATTTTATGTATTGTTTATGTACTCTTTTATGTTCATAGTTTGTCCAGATTAACTCATGTATATCATAACTCATGTATATCATACTATGAAGAAAATTATGAAAAACAAACATTAGAGATTAACTCATGTGTATCATACTATGAAGAAAATTATGAAAAACAAACATTAGAAATTGACAGAATACTCGAGCTTTTAAAGGTGAGAATTTCTTGCACACACATTAAGTCTTTACAATACTTGTAAATCTACATTACATGATTCATATAAAATTCATTTTTTAAAAGAATTTTAATCATTGCTACGAAAAAAACTATTTCTTTTATTTATTTACTTTTATTCTAACTTAAATAAGCTAAATTCTATTAAAAAATTTAAGACTAAAATCTTAAATTCAATTTTAACTATGTCTTGTTATGTATCCAATTTTCCTCCTATTGAATATTATTATTTAATTTGAGAATATATATAT
>CBVK0100527363.1:0-11908 GCA_900067695.1 Picea abies
AAATAGGAAAGCCATCTTTCAATTTCGAGCATTAAGATATGAAAATCAAAACGGGTTAAAAAACAAAGGTGGCTCCAACAATATGCACCACTCTCTCTCTCCTTTGCCGGTAATAGATCAGAACTTGTCTCTCAAACTGAGCAAGTGAGTTATATCTAAGTGAGGTGCTAGCCTCCTTTATTTATACAAGTATGGAACGTGTCAAGTGTCTCTTCACTGGCAGGGTCGACTTCTCAAACTGGGTGGGTAAACCCACCTTTATTATATTTCTGGGTCTCTTTATTAACTGTTGGGTCCGACTTCTTATTCTGCCTATTATAATTGTCTTTTGACCAATCTGCAAAAGGGGATTTGGTCCTATTACAATAACTGACATGATCAATCCACAATGGGGATTGATCCTATGAATAATATATCAATAATAATAAGAATACTCTTTGCAGTTACATTATTTCAACATAATTGCAGGTAAGTATCTTATTAAGAAACTTGTATATGTTCATAAGCTTTTGGGATCCATCTCTATACATGGGATTCAACTTAAAAACTTATGGCATTAAGCACACAACAAAGCTCATCTTAAATCGATATACCTCAAAAAAGCGCATCCCATCCCATCCCCACCCTTTGTCTTCGAAAAAAACAGAGATATATTTTTATATCACTTGTGGCCATGTATTTTCCTACAACTCTTCTTATGCAAACGATACATACATTATAACAGACTTATACATGATGGATATTTCTCATGCCTCTGATCTTATGAAGCAACAATTGTACTGGTTAGAAAAAAAATTCGCCATATGTAGCATTCTGTGAAGATGGTGGAGAAGTAGGAAATGTTTCCATTTGTTCATCCATCAAAATTTGTTGGTAATGACATTCCACGTTGCAAATGATTTGTCACCTTTGTAATAATCAATAAGCGGAGAATGAGACTAGCTCTTGAGAATTGGAAATTATAATCATAGTCAATTTGATTCTCAAAGATTAAAAGCAATCTCTAACATAAAATCCATGGTATAATCATTATAACAGACCTATACATGTAGATATCCTTCCCATGGTTCAATTGTCATTTGCAAAGAACTACATAGATCAATATTTTTCAAAATCATATAACCAGGTCAAATAATACTTCACCGAGATTGTAAATTTAGATATATTTATCCATCACAAAAGATTTTCTAAATCATTTGAGAACAAATAATTATTGTGTCTCCTCAATATGGAATGACCTTCCAAAAATCTTTCCTTGATGAGATGTACAATTTCAATAGCAGTGCCTTTTCAAATCAGTTTAGTAGGGTAAAGTGGATTGATGGTCTGGTCTTCTTATTTTTAAGAAGTCTTGGCTTGTAGTTCTTTTACAGACCTAAAAAATGAAGAAAAATGAGAAGACAGTCTCATAGGCTCATGAAGAACTGTGTAATACTCAAAATTATATTGGGTTTGCTCTAGTTCATATTTAATTCCTTTTCCAAAAAAATCATGAGTTTATACATGTAATGTTCTTTTCGGTACATAAATATCCAATCCATGATGATCATTGAAAATTTGTAAGCAGACTGTGGACCTCCCAAGACACAATGAAAGCGTGTGTACCTATAATAAGCTTGGAGTTATATTTTAGCCCCAAGATATGTAAACTCAAAAGAAAAATAAAGTACACATAATTTTTTTTTTTTGCAGTGGAAAAACGTCTCAAACACTTTTTCTTTGTTCATCGAACATAAACATTGCCTCTCAAATTTCATGTTTTTTATTGTAGTTCTTCTCTTTGACTAGGTGACTGCATGCATTCAAAAAATAAAAGTTTGTTGCAAGACTATGAATTAAGGAGTTATTCTCTCATCTACCAATTAATATTTCTCCCCTGGTATGGTTTGTGAAGTATTGTACACATCAAGAGTCTACAAATTCTGAAGTTGGCTTTGAAGCGTAAGCAACCAAGTGAAGTGACAACATCCTCCTTCACTCTGGTACTAGTACTAACATTATTTAGAGTTGTCTTTGTGATTTGTAGGTCCCTTTCCTTGTCATTGCGCAACCCAAATGTGTTATTCTTCTTTTTCCCTTATACCAATAAAGACCAAAAGCACCATAAACCCATAAGAGTGAATGGGAAGAAAAAGCACTATAATCCCAGAAGAATGAACGAGAAGAAAATGCTCTGAGGTAGAAATGTATGTCAAGCAAAATTGACAAAGACTGGTGGCTTTCCACCTGTTGGAGCCGCCCTTGTTTTTTACCTTCCAAAAAAATTTTCAATTTTCGAAACTTGAAATCTAAGTTGACTTTCTTTTTCTTCCGAGATCTTAAAACTCTGAAATCTTGTCGCTTGAACATAGATGCTTTTCCTACTTTCAAAACAGATCCATCCTCGCAAGTATGTTTGCTCTTTTGTTTTATTTCGGGACCTCGCAAGTCAGATACTTTGATATTTGAATTCCCAAGTCCCGAGTCGCGAAACTGTGAACTCTCTTTTTAATTTTCGCCCAAGGCATTAACTAGGGTAAAACCTTTAACCCATGATTAGACGTTGTCGGGGTTTTGTGCCTCGGCAATCCGTCAGACCCAAGTTTTTGTTCTTGCAGCCCCGATAGCCGAGAACACGATAACTTTGTGATAACCTTGGTTAGAGACTAAAGGTAAAAAACTAACCATGGTTAAATTTGGTTCTCGGCACTTTGCCACTCGACACTTTATTTCATAAGGTTAAGGTCTCCAAAATCCCGATTCACGAAGTTGCGACATGATTATAGCGAGATTAATTAGCCACCTAATCTAAGATTTCCTTCTCATAATTCGAGCCTTAATTATCGCCACATCACGATATCGCGACTCGGCATATCTTTCTCCCAAAAGTCTGTCTTCGAATTCCCGGGTCGCGATATGGCGAGTAAATTAATTATATAATTAAGGATGCACCAAATCACGGTTACTGTTAATTAAGGTAAAATCGACACTCGCAGTCTCGCGAGTTGAAGAGTCAAAATGTTAAAAGGAAATTCACGATGCGACGAACAGCGAAAAAATGATTTAAGTTGCTAAGATTTAATTTTTTAAATTTAAACGAGATACGTCCCACATATCGAGGTTTGCACACTCCACGAGGTAACTACTTTCTCTCCATAACCCAACTGCCTATCAAGCCGCCAAACATTGATGACATTAATGAAAAATTAGGGTAAATCCATGAATAAATAAGATTAGATTTATGCAATAAATTTGTTTCTATTTGCGATTTGACAGACTTATTTCAAATGGTACAGGGTTTTCAAATATATACCAGAGTTTCATTCTATTTTAAACATTTCTCATATCTGTATAGAGCTCACCTTTCTCTGAGTGAACTAATCTCTGCATGTATACACAGGTCTATCGCAGAAGAACGAAAACACAAGTTTTAGACATGGCTCCAAGGAGAGCAGCGAAAGCGAATGTCGAGGTTGCAGCGCAGGGTTCAGACAACGTCTCAGATACTTCACCTCAGACTGGCGGCTCAGTACCTAGCTGGTCGTTTGTTTCAGATATTCTGCAATCTGAATTGGTGAACTATTCAGACTCCGATGACAATGATAATGTAAAGGACAACCTGAACACTAAATACAAGACAATTGTTCAGTCGGGAATGCACCTGGTTGCAACCAGACCACGGTTTCTCCCATACTACGACATGATCCGATGGGCATTGGATCACATAGACCTACCCACCAGGACTATCATAAGCGACCAACGGACCACAGTTGGAACTTTCAGACCAGACCATATCCAAACTATGTACAAGCTCCCAGCAACTGCTGAATACACGTATAATGTTGAATTCCTGGAGGAATTCAAAAAGAAGGAGTGCGAACAATATGACAAAACCATGCCTGGTTTGATAAAAGATTGGGTTTCGTGCTCTGCGACATTCAGAGCGAATGACAAGGGCGTGTATTCAATTTCTTCGCTGGAGCCACATTATATGTATGTGGCAATGATGACATGCTGACTTTTCGGAAGGGAGGATACAACACATTTCTACATTGCGTGGGTACCTCTTATCTTTCGAGTAGCAGAAGGTTGCTCATTTAATTGGGCAAAGATACTCTCGGACAGTTTCTCAAACCGGATTACAGAGTACAGGGAGCAGAAAGTAAGTGGGAGTCCGTCCTCTTTATTCATGTCCGCATACATCATGGACGCAATATGTTCCATGACGTCGTTCCCTTTGATGAATTGGGCTTGGAGTCCAACCCAAGAAAAAACTGTGCATGAGTATCACGACAAATTGTGGGAAAATAAAGCAAATAAATTTATTTATGAGATTTTCAACTGGGTGATGGTGCCCCTGCACATCGCCATTTTTGGTCGTTTGCCACCTCGCATCTCGGATAGAATTGTTGCAAATCTGAAGGGTATCGCGGACTGGTACGTAGAAGCAGAGTTTTCCTATTTCAGAGTGTTCGGAGCTACTGTTCCCCCGTTTGCGCTACCACTGTTTATTCTCGACAAGCTGGCCTGTCGCGAGATTGCCCGACAAACAGTGATTGGCGGAGTGAGTAAAGAGCTCAAAGCATCATCAAATAAGGTATGGCCGTTTTTCCCCGTTCGGCTAAATTCTTATTCTTTATTGAATTTTGGACATGCTAAGGCTGAGGCTGCAACCTTAGAAGACTTGAGTTTGGTCTCTATTGAGTATAAAAAGCATGATCCTCAGAAAATTGTAAGCGCCCATCTGTCAAATTGTGGGTTGAAGAAGTTTGAACATGAGTGTTCACCCTCGGATGATATTTTCCGAAGGGTGAGGTCCTATGGGGAAGTGCTTGTTCCAATCAGATCTTTAGCACCCGAAGACATGGCCTCTGTTTTAAAGTTTCAGGAGCATAGAAAAAGATGTCTCCCCGTTGTGCTAAGAGGTTTGGGTCTTTCCAAGGATAAAGAGAAGGAAACTGAAAGTTCTGAGGGCCAAACTTCTAACCCTGAAAAACGTTAGGAAGGGGAGCAAGAGAAGAATCCCGAGTAGGAAAAGAATCCTAAAATAGAAAAAGAGTCTACTGACCCACCCAAGGAACATAGTCCAGAGGTGCAAGTAAGAAACAAAGACCCGCCAAAAACTCAGAATCCAGAGACTGAGACGAAGACCTCTGATCCTCCAAAGGAACAGGACTCACTCGGCA
The DNA here is from genome assembly GCA_900067695.1 of Picea abies. Taxonomy (NCBI): domain Eukaryota; kingdom Viridiplantae; phylum Streptophyta; class Pinopsida; order Pinales; family Pinaceae; genus Picea; species Picea abies. Next base: position 5,166 of record CBVK0100527363.1, read on the forward strand.
CACCAGGAAAGGCGGCGAAGCAAATCGGGGAACCCATCACTTATGTCACCCCTTTGCAGTCAACGCAAGGAAATATAGGAGAAGGATGGATTTTCGGTGAAGAACTAAGGCCCATCAGAGCAGAAGAACTTCCTCCCAATGAGTTCTTCTTCGACAAAAAGAGAAAAAAAAAAGAGTGATGAATTCGCCACAGAGATAGTAGGAACGCTGGGAGAGTATGCGTTGGCGATTCAATTCTCGGTCGGGATGTTGAAAAATCAGCTCAAGAGAAAGAATCGCCTGATCAAGACTCTCGAAGCCCGAGTAGCTTCGGCCGCAGAAAACGCTAAGAGTCAGGCGAGTGGAGAAATAGAACTGGTCCGATTGGCCGATAAAAAGGAAATAGAAGTCCTCAAAGCCAAGTTGGAACAAGCGAATTCAGTGATTCGAGATGGTCGGATACAGTCGGGTCAGCAAAGGAGTATGATCACAGAGCTGCAGGCTCGGTTAGAGGTCGTTGAAAGCAGGGTGATCGACTTCAAGGGTTTTAAATCTCGAGCTATCGATATTTAGAGCAGGATCTCCTCTGCACAACAGACTCTGCTAGACAAAGTGGGAGTGATTCGAGAAGATTGCCTGTTAATGCATCATATTTCTGAGAATTTGATTGTCAAAGAAAGAAACGCAGAAGCTGCTCGGGTCGCTTTTTAAGAGGCAGTGATAGCTACTAACAACAGATTTTCAGCAGGTTCTCCCAGACTCACCATTGCTGAACAAACTAGGGGTAATATTCTATTAAAGGATTGGGAACATAATATTACCTTAAGCAAGGAACATGTCCAAAAAGTGACCAATTCATTAGAAGAAGCCTTCAATGCTATAGATGGTGAGCTGTTAGGAATGGAGAGTGGAGGTGACTCAGAGACATTGAGGCAAATGAATGTAGATCAGATTTCCCTTGACATGAAGGAGAAAAATGAGAGAGATTCGACAGAAATCTCTAATATGGACAGGGTATACATGGCTCAAGTTGACGAACATTTGATTCAACCTAGCGCAAAACTCAGTGCCCTTGACATCATTGATGCACAAATAGGTGATAAACTTCCACAGTTAGCCCGAGAGTGCTATTTTGCCAAAGCCAGCTGTCAAGCGGAACCTTCACAGCTTGTATCCCAGTTTGTGGACAAATGTATCATGTACACTGAATCCATGCAAAGACAAGCACCTGGCACCTTTTGAAAATAGAGTAGGAGAGATGGAGTGACTTCTCTCCTCCCAGCTATCAAGCGGAACCTTCACAGCTTGTATCCCAGTTTGTGGACAAATGTATCATATGCACGCAAAGACAAGCACCTGGCACTTTTCAAAAATAGAGTAGGAGAGGTGGAGTGATTTCGCTCCTCTCGTTTTGTAATTGAATTTATGAAACCATTGAGTTTCTAAACTAGGGGAAAAATTTGTATAAATAGATCACAAAAAGAAGAAGAAAGGGCTGGACCTTTTTGGCAGTGATTGTAATAGAGTTTTTTGCATTCGAGAAGTCAATACTAGCAAATTTTAAAATTCCTTATTCCATGACTGTGTTACAAGTTTGTTTCGTCATGTTTCTTGTTTCATTTCATTCCACTTTTCATAATTGATGTGTATCGCTATATTTTAGTACGACCACTACTATAGTGAAGGGATTTCATCTTTCTGTAATTGTTTCTTGTCTTTCCTCTGCACCAGCTATCAGCGGGTGTAAGACCAATTTGCATTTACAGAATTATATATTTATTTACACTATGTCAATTATTTATGTACTAGTTTCTTCTTTTGTGTATGTGTGAGTTTTCTATTGACAAGAACCTTACGTTATCCACAGCTAAACGTTTTTCTCTCACCCCACATCTTTTTACTAAAAATAATACAGTTACGGGAAAGGGCCTTCAGTTTGCATTCTTATTTTGTTCTTCATGCAAAAGTTTCTCTTTATTTCGACCAAATTGAAACAGCATTGAAATCTCCTATTCAAATCATTTCCATATTGGTATTGTTCCTCAATGACTATCCCTGCAGCGACTCAACCTAATATTCAACCCGGACTATCCAATCAAATACATATCGCTTTAAATCTTTTTGACACAATCCTTAAAACTGCAAACACCCGGGAGGAATTGGAACGTTCATGGGCAGCCGTTGAACAAGATATTATTACCCAGGAATAGTTGGAAGCTAGACAACGAGAACGTAGAAATCCTCAATAGTTTCCCATACCGAAGGTTAGTGTAATCCTTTATCAACCTTTATCATACTTTCGGATGCCTTGACACTGTACTTTTAAGCCTTAAGTACAGACTCAGGAACAACATCTTTCTGGCATCGTTGCCGGGGAGCGAAGTTACGAAATCTTTTCCCTGGGAAAACGACAAACTATTTCGTTGATAGTGTTACTCTTTGATAGTGAACATAGAGTGCACATAGTTTTAAGGATTTTTTAAATCTTTCACTTGGCGACTCCACTGAAACACAAACTGGCGTCTGGTAGAAAGAATACCATACAGAACCCGGGTGGCAAGATGATTACGCCTGTTAACAATCCTGAAATTTTTTTAAGAGCGAGAGGCTCATTTGAGGCAACCGCTACAGTAAATAAGCCCAAAAACCCACTTTTAAAGACTAAATTCCCTTCATAACCTCCTACTTCCTGCAGCCCTCTGTCTGACACCAAAGATCTGGAAACAAACTACTCTAAATTTAGGAGTGAGATCCATCAGACTTTCCCATCTATAAACAAGGGAAAGGGTCCTCTAGAAAGATCATTGTCATTTGACATACCAGCCTCTCTTCGGCTGAACTTCCCAGTTTCACCTAATTCAAAAGAGATTGTTATACCCTCATTTCCTACTCCCAAGTCGATGGCAGGCGTCGGAGGAGGAGGTAATGTCCCTCCTCCCAGAGTATTTGGAAAAGTAGCAGTGAGATACGCTCCCCTGGTTTTACCCGTTCCCCTCCACGATTTACCTGACAACTACATCAAAAATCTTCCTAAGTTCACTAGGGAGGGAGATCTAACCGCAGCCGAGCATATAAACTTCTTTGTCTAGTTCATAGACATATGTGGTATTGAGCACGAGGATGTCTATTCGAGACTACTTGTCCAAACCTTCAAAGGACAGGTCCAAACTTGGTTTTGGAGTCTTCCTGTAGCTTCTATTCGGACATATGATGCCTTGGAAGATGCTTTCCTCAGACAATGGGGAGAGCAAAAGGATCACTTATATTACCTTACCGAGTTTGGGTCCCTAAAGAAAAAGAACTCAGAAACCGTTATGGAATTTATTCTGAGATTTAACAAACTTTATAATAAAATTCCAGCCGCTGTTAAACCTTTCGAACCCTCAGCCAAAGTAACCTTTGCGGGAGCCTTCGAACCTGATTTTGCATTGCTTTTGCAAGAAAGAAGAGGAGCCACCCTGAATAGAATGCAAGACAATGCTGTCGAAATAGAATCTAATATGATGGCTTCAGGTAAGTTAAAGGCTAAAGTAGAAACAGTCAACCGTGAAAATAGACGCTATAGGGAACCAGTGGGTCCTTCGGGGTCAAATAGATACACTGACGACAGAGTAGATGACATGGCCTGAATAATTAAAGATCTGTCTAAAAAAATCTCTAGGATGGAGTTGGATCAAGATAAAGTTGATTCTTCTAACAAAAAGGACTTCAGGAGAAACCCAAATCCCCAAAATCAAAGAGGCAAATAAAGAATGAAGATCAAAAAATACAAGCTTCACTAAAAAACGAAAATTTTATAGGAGCAAATGACCTCCAAGATTTCGGAGATTCAGAAGATGAAGTCGCGTGTTTCGGTGATGAATGTTCGCAGCCATTTTTGACCAGGGAAGGCTATGAGAAGTCTTTAAATACCCCTCAACCGTCTAATGAAGAGGAAGAAGGTGATCATGCTGACCTCTGCATATCTCAACCAGAAACAGAAATGATAGCGGCTGATTTTCAACCCAAATACAATCTGAGATCTAAAAATAAGCCCACCTCAACTAACCAACCTAAGAGAATCTTGCAAAGGGGTCAATCTCATGAACCTCTTTCGGAAGAGACATTGTTACCCAGCAATAAAATCAAAGTAGCAAAAACTCAAGAGTCTGAGGTGAAAAAAGCTGAAACCCAAACAAAGGAAACAGGACCGATAGATAAAGTTACATCTTCAACTAAGATCACGAGTGATAAAGCGGTCCAGACAAACAAGCCGGAAGGAAAAAGATCGGAAGTCTTAACCAAAGAAACGGACAAGGTAAATACATCTTTCAATTTTGAAAATGAATTAAATAAAATTAAGATACCGATTCCTTTGGTAGAATTAGCAAAAAACTCCAGTTATCAGAAGCAAATTGCCAAAGTGATGGGTGTTTATGAGACAGAAAGTCACTCTGATGTTATCAACCTAGAAGATGACAGACCTAACATCACCTTTGGTCCTCATTTTGAGGGATCCAAGGACAACGTCGCTCCTTTCTATATCACCCTGAATATACATGACCAGTTACTGCATAATTGCATGTTAGACTCCAGGGCTTCACATAATGTTATGCCCAAAGTTATAATGGAGAGGCTGGGGCTCCAGATCACTAGACCCTATGGAGACCTATACTCATTTGATTCGAGAAAGGTTAAATGTATGGGAATGATAAAATATTTGGTAGTTACCCTGGCTCAGGTCCCGGTCAAGAGTATCCTGATGGATGTGGTTATCGCATATATTCCCCCCAAATATGGTATGTTGTTATCCAGATCATGGGGAGCCAAGTTGGGTGGCTCTCTACAATTGGACATGTCATATGCCACAATCCCAATTTTCGGTGGTCAGTTTACCCGTTTGTACCGAGAAACAAGATTAGCGTATACTGTCAGTGATCCTCAGAACCCAAATAACTTTCCCATTTACGTTGCAGACCAAGATCTAGGAAATTTCATATTGTCTTTTGATGATGGTTTAGATGGGTGTCCAGAAGAATTTGATATGAAGCAGGAAGAGCTTAGCCCCTTGACTGAAGAACTATGCAAAAATGGTATTTGGAAAATGTACTTCGATGGCACTTCGTCTTCTGAAGGAGCTGGTGCTGGCATACTTTTGGTAGCACCTGAAGGTAAGTTTATTGTTCCTTTCTCATATCATTTGCAATGGGACATAGATTACACCAATAATGTATGTGAGTATGAAGCCTTAATCTTAGGTTTAGAGGTTGCAAAGAAGTTAAACATAAAAAACTTGGGTTAAACATAAAAAACTTGGAGGTTTACGGTGACGCTGAATTGATAGTAAGACAAGTAAACTGAGAATACCAAGCCAAGCATCCCGGACTAAGAACATACAGAAATTGTGCTTGGGATTTGATGGAGAATTTTTTCTCATCTATAAAAGTCCATTTTATTCCTCGCACAGAGAATCTACATGCTGACGCATTGGCTAAGGCAGCCTCAACTTTTTCTCCTCCCACGAACGTTAAACTGAAATATCATATTGAAATCAGATATAAACCTTCTATACCCGACAATGTCAGACACTGGCAGATCTTTGAAGATGACAAACAAATTCAGAAATTTCTTATGGCAATAGGTGAGTTCTCTGAAACTCATCCAGACCAAGAAAACCAAAATGACTCGATGTGGATTATGCAAGAGGGTGAAGACCCTGAAACCTTTTGAGAAAAAATAGCGGATCATCGCATGTTGGTCCTTAAAAACAACCAGATCCTGAAAGGCTTAATTCCTTTAGAAAGACTCTTCGATCGGAATGAAATACCTGTGAAATCCACTTTACAGCCCCAACCAAAAGAAGTGGAGGATTGCGACATAGGAATTGAAAAAGAAGCCAGGATAGTAAAGATATCTAAATTCCTCCCTCCCAAGGTAAAAGACCAATACAGAGACCTACTCAAATAGTATACATATGTTTTTGCCTGGTCCTATGAAGAGCTTCGAACATATGATACTTCCATAATCGAGCACAAGATACCGTTGAAGCCCGGGGTCAAGCCTTTTAGGCAAAAGCTCAGGCAATTTAACCCCATTTTGTTGCCCGTCATTGAAAAAGAAGTAAAGAAGCTTTTAGATGCGAAAATAATTGTACCTATAAGGTACTCAGACTGGGTGGCAAATTTGGTCCCTATCAGAAAAAAGAACGGAGAAATCAGACTGTGTGTGGATTTTCGGAACTTGAACATGTCCTCTCTTAAGGATAATTATCCGCTTCCCAAAATGGACCACGTCCTGGGAATTGTACCTCTAAGGTACTCAGACTGGGTGGCAAATTTGGTCCCTGTCAGAAAAAAGAACGGAGAAATCAGACTGTGTGTGGATTTCTGGAACTTGAATAGGTCCTCTCTTAAGGAAAATTATCCGCTTCCCAAAATGGACCACGTCCTAGAAAGGGTAGTTGGAGCGAATTGAATGTCTATGATAGATGGGTTTTATAGGTACAACCAAATCGCCATGAACGAGATAGACAGAGAAAAAACTGCTTTCACCACACCATGGGGTACATACATGTACGATAAAATGCCTTTTGGTTTGATGAATGTAGGGGCTACATTCCAGCGTGCTATGGACATTGCTTTCGTCGGAGAAAGAGACAAGTTCGTAGTAATCTACCTTGACGATTTGATGGTTTTCTTTAAAACCGATGAAGAACATTTGATACATTTAAAACAAACTTTCGAAAAATGCCGCAGGTATGGCCTATCTTTGAACCCAAAGAAATC
>CBVK0100527364.1:0-11908 GCA_900067695.1 Picea abies
CCATCTTATCACAATGATAACATTGATAAGAGGAGAAATCTTTTCCCTTTGTTTGACCCTTATGATATTTCTTGAATTTGTTTAGAGAGTGAGATTTTTTATGAAAGTGGGTCTGTTTTTTAAAATGAGACTTTTTCTTTCCACCCTTAGCATGAGAAGTTAGGGCTTGATATTCATCTCTTGATAAGATGGATTCTTGGTTGGCCACTCTTGCATCTTCTTGAACACATTCTTCCCATAAACTATCAAATACGAGTTTCTCTTTTCTTACATAAACAATTTGGATGAAGGCATCCCAAGGTCTTGTGAGACCATTAAGAGTTTTCATCACAAGTTCATATTCATATAAGTTGTCTCCAATTGCCTCTAATTGTTCCTTAAATTAAGAACCCCTATAGAAATAGTCTTGAACTGTTTCTCCTTTTTGCATCTTTGTATTATTGAGTTGGGTTCTCAAGTTCATCTTTCGGTTGATGTTCTTTCCTTCATAAATTCTAGTTACGGCATCAAACATATATTTTGGAGTATTCTTAGAAGACACTTGAAGGATCAAGTGGTCTTTAATGGAATCTGCAATTATTCTTTTGGACTTAATCATATCCTTCTTGTACTTCTCTTTGGTTGCATCTTCTTCGGGTTCCAATACATTTTCTTTTATGAATTTTGCAAGGTCATTCTCTTCAAGAATGAGTCCAATTTTGTATTTCTAGGCACGAAAAATTTCCCACACCTTCTAACTTGTCACCAAGCTTGGTCCTTGTAGACATCTTGACCTAGAGCTATGAAAATGACCAGAAAATGAAAATGCTCAAAAAATGAAAATGAGCTTACCAGGAGATGTGTTGGGCTGAGGTGAGTTTATTGAAGCTAAATATTTTAGAAAATTCCAAGTTTTACCCCTTTAAACTTGACTTTCGTAATTCAAGACTGGTACTTCTAGTATTGGTTCTGGTTTTTTGGTTTTCTAAGTTTTTGGTACCAGTCAAAAATAGGGTTTGACTTTCCTTAGAATTTGGCCACTGAAAAAGTTTGCTCAAGCTACCAAAAGATGCGCCAGGGAAGGGTGCACTTCCCAAGATATTTTTTGGTCAAAAATTCCACTTCAATAAAAATCCCTAATTTTTGTGTACGGAAATAGTGATGTCTAGATACCTAGTGAAAGATGCTCCATTCATCCAAGATTTGATACCATGTTAAGTTTGTACTGTTGTTATTAGGTTATTTCCAAATTACATGAGCATTCAATGCATTTCCAAAACAACAACATAAAGAGGATCATATAAAGAAACACAATCACAAGGTATGCAACATTTTATCCCAGGAAACCCTCATGGGGGAGAAAACCCAGCAAAAACTTCCTCAATAATATATTGCCAATACAATGCCAAGACTAAGACCAAACCACCAAGAATAAACTAGGACTCAGTCATGCGCTTCTCTTATCCTTCCTCCTACAACTGCGGCTTCCATCAAAAGATGTGCACTAGAAGTGTGAGTGAGTGAATGAACAAGTGAGGCGTCATCCTCACTTATAAATACTAGTTGAGGAGGTGCTAGGGTTATATATCTTCACTTAATAGGGTCGACTTCTTCCAAGAGTGGTTAAAACCACTTTATAAACCCCAGGGTCCGAATTTACAAATACCACCATATAATTATGGTTTGACCAATCCATAAGAGGGGATTTAGTCTTATACAAGACTTGACATGATCAATCCACAAAAGAGGATTTGATCTATAAGATAATAACTCAATATAAGTAGAATATTCTTTGAAGTTACAATATTTCAACAATTATAATCATTGATATCATTGTTCCTACTGATGTTTGATGTTTCATAGGTAAAGGCAAGGAATAAACCCACTATCACATTCCCTTATCCCTTTAAAATTTACCTAAGTGACTTCTTCCGTTGAATGACCTAGAGAGAGGGGTGGGTCTTCACCGTGTCTTTCTACCTTTCATCAACCAACTAGGTCCTGGGGACGTTTTCCTTGGAGTGAGGTTTTCCTACTCCTAAAGAGAAAGAGGTACCCTATTGGGGTGACAGTGATAGGGCTATCTCTGTGTTAGGTCAATCTAATCCTACTTTCCTTTAGGCTTTGGGTACCCTATTGGGGTGACAGTGATAGGACTACCTCTGTGTTACATCAATATAATCCTACTTGCCTTCAGGCTTTGGGCAGGTATAGATTGTGTGATAACATTTTTGGCGCCGTTGTCGGGGAACATCGAGTCAATTTTCCTCGTACGACACTTTTTCGGTAAGCCTTTTTCCCAAAGCCTTTACTTCACGAAGCTTCTACCTGGTGACTCCACTAAGGGTGATTTTGTATTTTCCCTTTGACGATCCCTAGAAGGATTATCTGGCGACTCCACTAATAACAAAGCCAATCATGTCTTGTCAATGGGACCCGGGTAATTTTAAACCCTTGGATATGAATGAAATTTAGGGTTACCCTCAACAAATGCCTTTGAGGTATGAAAAATGGCTCCCTAGATTCACTGGTAATGATGGGGTTAGGGCCGAAGATCAAATGGATAATTTTTGGGCTTTCTTTCAACTCCACCCTATCACTGATGATGATGAAGATTTGGCAATGAAACTTTTCTTTGTCACTCTTCATGGCAATGCTAGGAAATGGTATGATGATCTCCCTGATGCTAGAATCACATCTATGGACCAGTCAGAAGAAACCTTTCTCGAGAAATGGGACATTGAATTAGAAGATATCCACATGTTAATAAAAATACTCGAATACATGAAACAAACTAAGAACGAGACTGTCAAGGAATTCCATACCAGGTTTGAGAATTTGCTACAACAAATTGGTAGAAGCCATCATCCTGAAGACAAGTACCTCGTTTACCTCTATACCAATGCACTCTTAGTGAAATTAGGATTTCTCCTCGGTGAAAAATGGCTAAGAACAATACAAGAATCTTATCACATGGCTATACAAATCGAGGAAAATATCTCCTTGTTCAAGGGAGAACACCTCTTTACTCCATAAATCAAAGTTGATGACCCCAAAGATACCCTAGATACTCTTAGTCTGAAGAGATTAGCTTCCTTTGATATCTTCGTTAGTAAATTCCAGGAAAGATGGGAACAAGTCATCGACCAACAAGAGGTTGAGGAGAGGGATCCTAATGAAGGTTACTGATCCCATGAGGAAGATCGATAATTTACTCATGCTTCTACCAAGGATAATGAGGATCTGGTTGAAGAAAGAGATGTTAGAATATGAATGAATGTGCTCGTTTTACCATTGAAAATATTGCTATTGTCACCCAACCATATGCCGAAGCCACCCTTCGAGCACCTTAACCTTGACAGAGAACCACTTCGGAAGCAAACCCTAGGATAGATAGCCAAACAAAGGGTAGCACACCTTTCCCCAAGGATAGCGCATCAACAAGAGCTGATCAGATAGTCCAAATCCTAACCAAGAGATAGTCCAAGACAAACGTGATCTTCTAGCTGCAACAACTGCAATGGAATCTCTCCTCCAAACCTGCGCAAAAAATTGGGCACTGCAGTGCGCACAAGTGTTGCTCTGCAATTCTAAGACTGCCTGCCAGAATGAAGACTGGCCTCCTGTATTTATAGTAATTATGCCTCTCTTCTCCTTCCTCCTGCAACTACAACTTCCTTCAAGATATGCACACTGGATGAGTGAGTGTGAGTGTGTACAAGTGAGGCACCATCCTCACATATAAATACTAGTTAAGGAGGCGCTAGGGTTATGTCTCTTCACTTGGTGTGGCTGGCTTCTTCTAGAAGTGGTTAAAACCACTTTATAAACACTAGGGGACGAATTTACAAATACCACCATACAAATATAGTTTGATCAATCCACAAAAGGGGATTTGATCTTATACAAGACCCGACATGATCAATCCGCAAAAGGAGATTTTATCTATAAGATAATAACTGAAATATAATTAGAATATTCTTCGAAGTTACAATATTTCAACAACTTGTGACCTTTAAAATATTTACATTTCTGTATCCTATTCCTTTCAATTTTAATCCATGTATAAGAGATAGTGAGTGAATCCACCTACTGCCCACGACAACGTCGTCAAATGGATCCAACACCCTAATTTTATCCGCTTGTTAGAGTTTATCAATACATGTATGTAAAAAAGAAAAATATACACATTATATTCATATATGAAAAATGTTTCAACAACAATTATGTTCTAATTATATTTAGCATTTTCCCCAACGCACATATAACAAAATCCAGTTATCCAAAGGCTTGCAATTGCAACAACTAAACATGGTGGGAGATTCCAAAAACACCATAAGAATCCTAATCAAAGGAACACCTCAAAACTATAGCCAGAGTAACATTATCAAAAAAAATCATTTTGAAATCTTAAGTATTTACAAAGTATCATTCTTCCATGTCAAAAGGGAGAACAATAAACTGAGTTAAGAGGTTTTGGAAGAATGTACTTATTATGAGTCTTAGATGAAAATGTTTTGTCGGTTGATTTAATGTTGTTAATTTCACTATGCTACATAACAAATGTTGTTGGATAGATCTCATTTCCAGTTTTCACTAGGTGGTTGAATCTTAAGTGTTGTTGAGCATCATGGATGCAGTGTTTTTTTCAAAGAAAATCTTGTGGGGAAAACTTTATGAATGCTTCCCCACATTTGTGTATGGCATCCTTAGTAAACCCATTGGTGTATACTAGTGTGTCTAACCTAGGGGAATTCAAATTAGGCACCTGTTGGCATGGAGCTAGCCAAATTACTTGTGAAATTGGTGATAACCGATAGAGCTAACCCATTAAGCTTATGGTGGGTGTTATTTATACTTATACCATAGCTCAAAGTTTGTAGACTTTCCTAATCCATTATTGTTTCCTTCATGCTTTGAAATCAACCTTTATTTAATCACAATTTTATTTTTAAGGCATGTGGTTCGTGCATCCATATTTCTAAGGGAATTTTTTTATCAATGTTTAAGATTAAATCATAAATGATGATCCTTATCTATTTGTCATGGCCTATCAATACCTATACTACTTAGAATTTCAACTTTTGGCTCCAAAATGATTCTATTTTATAGGCACGATGCATTCTTCATTATTATACGATGGTGTGATATTTATTCTCCATGCTGACCATTTGAAAATAGATGTTAACTACATTATTATAAGCATTGGTAAAAGTGTCATTTTCCAATGCAACATCTATAAAACCCATTGTTCTTCATTGAGAATTTGGTTTCCTATTGTCCTAGCTACCAATATACATATAACCAAATGATTCAATAAATTTGCATCCAAGTAATATATTTGAGTTCTTAAAAAAAATGAGTTCAATTTTCCATTTGATTTGATGTTGTATTCATTAAATTGACATTATATTCATCAATGTCCAAATTCACTATAACAGGTCATCACTCATTAAACAATGAAATGACACTCTTAGAAGTACATACAATAGCCTTGGAAGATAATTTTATTATGGTTATCCACTATTATCCTAATAGTGGTGGGGTTGGCGAATCATGGGGTTGAGGGACTAACCTCTCTGTTGCTGTGAGCTTGTGGTCTAAGAGGGATTTGGTGTAGACTTAGGGTTAAAATTGACCAAAATGTCATCCCACCCAGAACGTAAAACATCTCTGTTAGCATGAAATAGGGATTTGGTGTAGACTTAGGGTTAACATTGACCAAAATGTCATCCCACCCAGAACGTAAAACATCTATGTTGGCATGAAATATTTCAGGTGGGCACACAATCAACATTGGCCACTCCACCTCCTTTGATAACAAAATATATAACATATAATATGTAAAACATCTCTGTTAGCATGAAATAGGGATTTGGTGTAGACTTAGGGTTAACATTGACCAAAATGTCATCCCACCCAGAACGTAAAACATCTCTGTTGGCATGAAATATTTCAGGTGGGCACACAATCAACATTGGCCACTCCACCTCCTTTGATAACAAAATATATAACATATAATATTGTGGGATCATGTGCTTCAACAATATAATAGTGAAGTCAAGGGCGACAAGTGTGAGGGAGTCATTTTTTACTCCAATGGACAAAGATTCATGCAATTCTGAATTCTGAAATTAAATTGGCAATTGGGCACCAGGAAATGAATAGAGGAGATAGATGCACACTACAGCATGTGTAGAAGAAGTCGACCACCCTGCGAGTGTAGTAATTGTATGATTAATACCCTCCAAGAACATATGTGAGCACAACAAGGGGAAACTGAAGAGTTGAGAATGATGAACACACAACTCAATCAACAAATTTAGGCACAAAAACTTCGAAGGAATGAAGAACGCGTAGTGGTTTTGAGGGATGTTAACCGAAACACATCTCACATTTGCTCCATTCGTCGACACCTGCAACATCAACCCCTGAATCCACAAGCACAACATCTAGCAGCTAATTCTATGGAGTCGCGAGCTTCAAACGAAGTTAATTAGCCATTACCAGGTCAGCCAAACCAAGCAAGGATGGACAGGGACTCAGCAGAGGAACCTAGGGACTCTCCAGGAGTTTAGGAAGTGGACAGGCATGAGGTGGACACCACTCTACATCTGCATTTCTAGATTATGTGTTGTAGATTTCTCTTTTTGGCACAATTATCTTTTGTAGCCATCTATCCATGGAAAATTAGTAATATTTTTTCTGTTTCTTTTGGACAATATCATCATTGTAGGAGGGAAAAACAACTTCATCATTGTAGGAGGGAAAAACAACTGAATTCTTTGGATCTGGGACCAGACTCACTAGAAATTTTGTACCTCTAGCTACTCTCCTTCAATGCATCTCTTTTCTAATAAAAAATTAATCATTTTTGTTAAAAACATATATAACAATGAAGCTGATAAAATGGCCAATATGGCCATTAGAAAGCCTCTAGGTCTCATGAGGGCTGAAGCAGTGGATTCGTTCTCACCCCCACCATGAATCTAAGCTTTGGTATTCAATAAATGTTTTATTAATCCATGTGGTCTGTGGCTCGACGCATGGGAGATGCACTTTGGAGTTATGCATGTGTCTTGTCGTGATGACTAGGAAAAGGTCGAGTAATTAAGCCAGAGTGTGGGAGGAGATCTAATCTGTGGGAGGTTTGGCTTAGAGAGAGGAGACCAGATTTCATTCTTCTTCATCAGGAAGTGCAAGGATTGTCTCAGAGGAATCAATAGCTCCAATACGAGACCTAAATGAACCTGTGGTAAAGGATTGGGAACAACATGGAATGCCATACACTCAGCAAGATAAAGGTAGTTGGTCTAAAAACATTATAATTTGTATATGTTTTTTCCTCAGTATATGTATCAATGGTATTTATTATCGTTTTTATAAATATTAGTGTCATAGTTGTGCTAAAATATGGACACATATTAGGGGAAAGAAAGAATTGTGTTGGGTAATAGGCTTAGTTCAACCAGTTTTGAATTAGTGTGTGACTCTGAAACTGATATCATGTATCTCAGTGGTCTTGATCACACCATTTTAATGCAAATAATTCCCCAATTTGTGTGAATTTTTTTTTTTGGTTTTTGTAAAACATGCTTGTAATGGAAGCATTAGCTATGTTCGCCTAAGCTTTTGAGCTTGTGTGTCGTACTATTATTATATCCATGTGCATAACAAAACTATGTGAGATAATGTTTCTGCATATCAAACTTAGTATGAATAATATTAATCGTAGATCAATTGCTCTCTTAACAAATATAACTGAATATTTCTCAAAATGTACAACCATGCAATATATAATTTTGTTATATGATTTTGCATATCTTTCAATGCATCCTGTAAACTAGTTGTGCATCTTCATATTCATAGTGAACACAAGAATATACAACCAGGAACCTTCAAAACTAACCTCACATCATTTATACTAATATATATTGATTTAGCATATAAAGGTATCACATTCTAATTATATAAATATCCAGATGCAGAAAAATTCCTTCAAAAACTACTGACAACCAACAATATCAATAACCTGGCCAAGAAAATAGCAGGGATCTATGACCATATAACTACCCATCACAACAAATCAATTATAATATTATCATCACCCAATATGTCATTTTGGTCCAAATAAAAAGAGGCAAAAAAAGAGTTGATCGACAATTGGTCAGTAGTAGAACTGAAAGCTGATACAAAAAAGGTTGCAAGCATCAATGTTATGGAAACTACAAAATTTGAATTCTTCTTGCTTAGTGGTTACCTTAACAAGATTGTAATCACTCTCAAAAATATAGGATAGCACTCATTTTGTTTTTGTATAATTATATTAGATCATTCAAAATGGTTAAATGTTTAAGTTGTAGTCAATATTCTTCTATACCTATCTGTAAGAGGGGATTCTAATTCCACACTTCGTACTTCACATTATAACTAAAGAAATTATGCCAAGGGTGCATATCTTTTTCATGTCGAGGATTGAAGGAGTGGAAATGAAAGTCACCTCTAGTACACACCTCAAAGAAAAAGGTTAAAGCACATATAGAGCTTTGGCATGAAAAAAACAAATCAATTATAATATTATCATCACCCAATATGTCATTTTGGTTCAAATGGAAAGAGAGAAAACAAGAGCTTATCAACAATTGGTCAATAGTAGTGCTGAAAGATGATAGGAAAAAGGTTGCAAACATAAACATTATGGAAACTGCAAAACTTGAATTCTTCTTGCTTAGTGGTTACCTTAACAAGATTGTAATCACTCTCAAAAATGTATGATACCACTTGTTTTGTTTTTGTATAATTATGTCATATCATTCAAAATGATTAATTGTTTAAGTTGTAGTCAATATTCTTCTATACCTATCTGTAAGAGGGGAGTCTAATTCCACACTTCGTACTTCACATTTAACTAAGGAAAGTATGCAAAGGGTGAATATTTTTTGCATGTTGAGGATTAAAGGAGTGGAAATGAAGGTTATCTCTAGTACACACCTAAAAAAAAGGTTAAAGTACATATAGAGCTTTGGCATGAAAACAAATTAGCAAATTCACATTTGCTAACCCATTTGAAATGAAGGGAAGTTTATGAGGACTATAGCTTAATCTTGGGACATGAATATGTTCTCATCTCTGAAGGATGCTGCAATGGAATACATGGCCCCACATCCACGCACTCCATCGATGGAAATGAGTAGAAAAAAAAATCAATACTAGTCCATAAATACTGCTAAATAAATTCCCACATAAATAAAATCACCCTGATAGGTCGAGCGATTGCTCAGATTGAGGTATTTGGGAGAAAAAAGTGCATATTGAGAACTTAGATACTAAAATTCTACACCCATGTTATGCTCCAAAAACACAGACAACACAAGGGACAAGCAAGCTGGTGAAATCTCTAGTAGGTGAAGTAGGATAAAGACAAAATATACAAGGGATCCCATGGTCAGATTGTTTTAGGGTCCTCGATGAGATTGGTTGTCGGTTCTATGGACCCAACTCCAGATAGGAGAGATACACATCATATCCATGGATTGAATCATGATTGCACTTTTGATTGACCTTCAAACTATGACCCACTAAAGTATTCGAGATCAATTTGTTTTTCGTCAAAATTAGGCTCCAACTGCAGCAATAGGTATTCTTTATTGTGTTCAATGAGTGGCTTGGATGAGTCAATTAGTTGGTAGGGATTATGATCAAATTATCTTATACAAATCCCTACAATATGGTTCTCGATAAAGGTCAAATGTTTGTCAAAATACATGGGAAACTTTAGCACAAGATCATATCGAAGTGCATTTGGGTTTTTATGTGCAAAGCCATGGTGGAATCATCGGGAAGAGACCGCACTGGAATCCACTTCAACATTCCAAAATGTCAAACCATGTTTACTGTAAAAGTATGAAAATGTTCGACATGAGGACAGTTCTCGATAAAAGTCAAATGTTCACCAAAAAACATTGGGATTTTTAGCCCAATAATTGGGTTTGTATATGCAAATCCATGTGTAATTGTAAGGAATTGACCACAACAGAATCCACTTCAATATTCCTACATTTTCCACCGTAAAAGGGTGAATATGCTCAACACGAGGACTTGATGTGTAGTTATTGTATAGATAACATTCTACATAGGAATATGTCAGTAGAATTACTTTGCAACACACATCCCCACTACTATTGATCTAACCACGACCAAAGGAATATGAGAGTAGTTAAGAGTAGTTATATTGCAATTGATACTTACAAAAAGGCTATAATTTCTATTCAAGGTAGTAGCAATAGTGTAAAATAAATTGATTTGGAGTTAATTGCATGGATGCCAAAAGACTTAAATTTTTGAAAGAAACAAATGTTTGTGCATAAAATTTATGTTCAAAATTGAAAAATGAGTTGGATTTAACCGCATTCATGCTAAATTTGTCCAAAAATCAATGTTTATTATGTATGTATGTTCAAAATTGTAAAATAAACTGAGTTGGAATTAAATGCACGCATGCCAAAGGACTAAGTTGAGCATGCTTAAAATTTGAAATTTTATGCATATTTCCTTTAAGTGAAATATTTTTCTTTGTAGTTTCAAAAACTAACCTAAAAGTAGAAAAGTATGGCAGGTTTGAAAAACATGTAAACTTGTAAACTCTTTGATAAATATGATGTGTATCTAAACTTGTAAACTCTTGGGTATTAAAGTGTAAAGGATTCCAAATTTCTAACTTAGGGTTAGCATAGGTGTTTTTTCAAAGTGCCCTAGTTATAAATTTCAATATACCAAAGATAGCGATGAGATTAAAGTTATTATCAATATACCAAAGATAATAGAACAATCATTACTTACTTGAATAGTACTTGAATAGTACTTATTTGCATGTGGTTTCATAACACTCACCTCCAGTTCAACACCACTACCATTATAAATATCATGCACATGCTCGTCGAGTTCAACATTATCATTATCAACATTGACATGAAATTGTGCAACTTTGCAGAGATCTCTATTGACAATGCATTTTTCTTTTCATTCTACTTTGATATAATTGCTCTACATGTGGTTTAATCATCATGCAAAAATTAATATAAGTCAAGTAAATAATGCAAAAGCTATAAATTTTTTGTCTGAAAGAACATTTTAAGCATGAATAATGACAAAACATTGGGACAAATTAACTTACAAATTAAAGAATGAAAAAGCTATAATTTTTTGTCCAAAAGAACATTTTAAGCTTGAAGTATGACAAAACATTGGGATTGATAACTTGCAACAACTATTATATTACCTCAAGTTCAACACCACTATGATTGTGTTGCACATGCTTGCCCAGTTCATCACTATCACTATCAATATCATTAGCTTTGTTGACATCAAGACGTTTTAATTTTTGTGTTGGTTTGATAAAATTCCTCTGCATGTGGTTTAACCATAATGCAAAAAAATATACAAATCATTCAATATATAGTCAAGTAAAGAATGCAAGTATGGTGCAAAATGAAAGTTTGATCATCCAAAAGACAAAGTAAGATCTCTAAAAATATTAATAGGCATTTGTATACAAAACTTCCAAACAAGAAGAAATGATATCAATAGAGCCTCTTACCTCATATGAATCCATGGAATTATGCTCATTCCATGCATAAACTATAGGCTTAACAGAGGAGACCAATTGCAAAATTGTCTCTTTCGGACCGTATATTCAACCCATTACATGTTGGTACCCTTCATTTGAGTTGACATGATCTAGAGAGGCTCTTACTGGGCTTCTAACATATGGCTGTGAAATCTCTATTGACGAACTAGATTTCTACTTCGTCCTACTGTTAGCTTTACTAGGATCTACTGTTGCCTTATAATAATTGGCAATATCTTCTGCACCTGCTTCTCTATTACTATTTTCCACCTAAAATACAATGTCAATTTCAACATATAGTCA
>CBVK0100527365.1:0-11907 GCA_900067695.1 Picea abies
TAGGGAAGACAATAATGCAGGAATAAGATAAGATAAATATATTAATGTCCAACAAATTACCAAAAAGGTAGGTTAATGGGACTGAAGAAAGTAAAATCAACAATAAGCACCTGTAGGAGTGCCTTAGGCTACTCCGAAGGCATAAAGGAAGCTAAACTAACTGATACCGAAAGAATTGTAATTGTAAAAATGAACATACAAATTTCTCAAACATGTTATCTCCAAAACTAGATGTGTTAAATTAAGAGACACTGCACTCCATCATGTTCAAGTTTACCATAGATTCTAAGTAAAAGGAATATGACAAATTCATTCTAAAGGATTCCAACTAGTATGGATCAATTTATTACAATTTTCTTTCGAGATGATGGAGTAGCACCGAAAACTCCATGTGGTTGTCAGCAGAATATGACCCTTGGTAAACCATCCAAATGCAAAACTAGGGCATGAATAAATCTTAGCTTCTTTCTAAAATGAAAGTTACCCTGACAATTGAACACAAAATAGTGAACAAATGAGAACAGAGATAGCAGGTGAACAAATTAGTAATTATATGTGGTGAGCACTAAGCAGTACGAGAGCTTAAGGCAGAAAGGTGTGTCCTAAACTTGCAATATGCAATGTTCAGACAATTGTGAATAAAGTGGATCAAATATTCTCTGGGTTCACATAACAAAATTCATGTTTCTAAATATAAAATAAGTTTAAAATCTTACCAGA
Organism: Picea abies; assembly: GCA_900067695.1. Lineage (NCBI taxonomy): Eukaryota > Viridiplantae > Streptophyta > Pinopsida > Pinales > Pinaceae > Picea > Picea abies. The sequence continues at coordinate 721 of CBVK0100527365.1, forward strand.
CTATATCTGTAGTAATCTTATCAAAATTTTGAAGTTTTTTTTTATCTTTAATGTTTTAACTTTTCAATGTTTTCAAGGTTCCATGATTCCTGACAATTCAATCCATTCCCAGGATTTTCTTTGACAGGAAATATAACAACCCTGTTAGTTTTAGGGTGAATTTGCAACACATTAATCTCTTTTAAATTTCAATAATCAAAACAACTAGATCTTGAACTCAATCAGAGATAGAGACACATAGCATGCAGATTTATGAGGGACAACAGCAAAATTGTAGAGAAAAACTCTGATAAAAAATAAATGTAAACTCAGATCTAAAGTTAGTACTCTGATCTAATGCAGTAGTGAACAGATCTGATCATAACAATAGGTCTAGAAGACTTAAAAAAAACACAGATTTCAGATCTATCTACTTGGACCATCATTTCACCATAGAAAACTTATATATGTAAACATTTCTTTAGATCTACTCAATGCTAGGCAGTTCTATAATCAAATCAAATCAGATCTAAGAGAAATGAGTAAGAAACATACCTGGTACAACAGCCTTACCTCTGAAGATAGAACAATAACCACAATAGGTATAGATCTTGATTGTATGCTCAGACAAAGGTTCAGTTCATGGATCAAGTGTGGATCTCTATGACAAAGACTGAAGGAACTTTCTTGCCACCATACTCAAAGCCACAGGGATAAAAAAACAAACCCAAACAAGGTAGATAATTTCCCAAACCCTCACATAGTCAAACTGATACCCAAGAGGCTGAAAGCAGGATTGTATATGAACCCTTATCTCAGTAGAGAACAGAGCTGAACTGTTAGGTGTGTTTCAGCAAATGGCACCCCTTCAAGATTACCCTAGGAAAAGGGCCGCTGATCTCTTCACTCAGCAGACAGAGATGAAGGGGGCCGAAACCCTTAAGGACTGTTCTCATGATAGGGCTGTAACCTCAAGGGTCTTCACTCAATGAAAAGGCTAAGAGTGCCATACAAAGCTCTCACACTGAAACACAATACCCAACTAGCAAATACAAAGGGGGGCTGCACTTGCACCTGCAGTAAACACAAAAGAAAAACGTAGCTATACCTACAACAGACACAATGGACGATGGCAAGCCTTTGGCAAAGAACCCGTAAACATTTGAAAAATGTATTAATATTATATAATACGTTATTTTCTCTACGCAAAGGGATTGGGCCCTGTGGACACTTTGGTACAAATCAAGAAGACCTTTCTTTTGAATAATTGAAAGTATTATATTTCACACAATGATGGAATTCTTAAAGAGTGAAGTCCATTGAAATCTAAAAAATACCTCAATCGATAATTTCTTGTTTCTTGTTAAAAAAATGATGCAATTCTTAAAAAATGAAGTCGATTGAAAAACTCAAAAAATGCCTCAATGAATACTTTCTTCATGTAAGGTCTTCAAAGGTTTGATTCTATTAACAAAATACCATAAAATTGAGGTTTTAAACTATTGATTTTAAAATTTTAAGTAAATGAAAGTAAAGTATAAGTCAAATTAAATATCAAGATTAACTTACAAAATTAAAATTAAAAGTTAAATAGAATCACAGAGAAATTAAAAAAAATAAATAATATTAAAAGTTAAATAGAATCACAAAGAAATCAAAATAAATTGCATTAAGTATTTCAAATGCTAAAAGGTAATGGTCATTCATTGAAGCCTTGACTTTTAGGCATTTTTGGTGCAAGTCAATGTTCATCACCATTATTTTGAGGGAGTTTTTGCAATGATAATTAAGGGATTTTTGCTCATTTCTGTCACAAAAATAGGAAGTAGTGACAGTCTTAGAAATACCATCATCTATTTAGTCATCAAAATAGGCATTGGTGATGGTATTTAAAGAAGTATGATTGTTTTCATTTCTAAAAGCGTTTTTGGAGGCAATATTTTAAGGGACTCTATGACTAAATCTCTTTTTTGTGACGATCATTAAAACAAGAAGCTTTGGTGATGATCCTTATTAGATAATCACATGCTTCACCATCACCAAAGTCCTAATTTTTCATAGTTTTAGGGAAAAATATTATGCATGAGTAGATAGTTATATTCACACTGGATATACTCATCTATCACATTATTATTTTGCATGCATATCCTAATATGCAAAGTGTAACGACCCTAGTTGAACAAATATCTAAAGATTATAAAGTAAAATTAATTAAAGAAAATAATTGTGGTTAACTAAGTAACAGTTTAACTACAGGTCACATTTAATGACCTGAGAAATAAATTTAAAAGATCAATGAAAAATGTTATAAAAGGTTTGCGTATGTAGAGAGGGATGGCCGAGGAATCCCGAGAAGATAAAAACATTAAGGGAGAACGAAGGATGGAGGACGAAGGCAAGTAGGGGAGTAATGAGGAGTCGGTGAAGGAGGAATAAGGGAGGAAGGAGGTTTATGTGAGTGGGGGAATTCGACGGAAGGGGGATTTTGGGAGGACTATGACATTTGCTGGGAGGAGAGAGTTTCTGGTGGTGACTTTTGATCAGTTGAGGCACCGAGTTGCTGGAGGTTTTGGGCACGGGGGCCAGGATATCCGTAGATATCCTAGAGCTAGGTAGTTTTCCTAGTTGGAAGGGAGGACAGTAGTTTTGGGCAGTTATTTTCTTGTTTGTGGCAGGGTTGATCTGGGTATCAGGTAGCAGGAAGGAAGCAGCAAGGCAAAGAGGCAACAAAAATTAGCATCAGAACCAGGTACTTTGCTAAGTTATGTATTTATTTCATTCTTCCATGAAATCAGTATTAATTGATAAATCTAAGTTACTGAAGTTGCTGTTATGAAAATCAATATTATGCTATGAAGTTATTGTTTCAGTTTAAGAAATAAATTTCTTATGAAACTTAATGATGTTTAGAAATATTTTGTTGTTACATATGGTATCAGAGCGTCTTAGTTCGAAATCTGGGCCTGAGGGCCAAAATCCCGAGTGTTAACTCCAGCCACGCTTAAACTACAAACAAAACACGTTCAGTTTGACCCTTTGTTTGAAGACCTGCAACAGATGGATTAATATCAATTATTAATATATATATGAAATGATTATTTAAACAACATGCATGATATAATCAATTAATTATATACTATGCAAGCATGCAATATGGAATGTTACATACCATAAAAATGTGTTAGTCCTGGGGCATCATGAATTGTCCATAAAAGTATTCCACGACATTGAAATCTCTTCTGCCCAATTGGTTTACAAATGTCATACATAGTGATGCCCTCCCATAACTTTAGTAGCTCGTCGATAAGAGGCTCGATATACACATTCATATCTTTAACTTGGTACTTACCTAATTGTTTGAAATTACACGAGATTACTACCATGGTATGTATATATACGTAAATAAATAAATAAAAGATGTTATGCAAAAAAAGAGAAAAATGAAAAATTTAAATTCGAAAAATTAATGTAAATAAATAGCTGGAATAATCATTGTCAACATTATGTGCTCCCTCTTTATTGACATCCAAGGAGGAATGTTATTGTTGATAACAAAAATAGGCCACACTAAGTAAACAAACCGAAGCTCTCCAAATGGATTAACACCGTCAGTTGCCAATGAAAGCCTAACATTACGAGGTTCATCTATAAATTCTGGCCATTTTGCAGCAATTTCCTTAAATGCATAACCATCTGCAGGCATTCGAAGAACACCATCTTCAACTTTCTTTTGTGCATGGTAATCCATAAATTGTGCTATGCTTTGACACCTGAACAGTCGCCGCAAACATGGAATTATGGGAATATGTCGAAGAACCTTTCGAGAGACCATTTTTGTTACTTGATTGGTTCGATATCTACTGATACCACATACCAGACATTCTGTTTTCGACGCATGTTGTCCATAATATATAATATGATCATCAGGACATGCATCTATACTTTGATACTCCATTCCAATGTCTTTCATAATGGCATGCAAATCTCGATATGTGTGAGGTAAAATATTTGACGAGGGTAACAATAATTCACCTAACAATCTAAAACATAAAAAAAAATAGTTAATGTAAAGAATAGGGATTGTAAATTAATATTGCATTTTTATTTTACACATTAATTAACACTAAAAAAAATGGGGAATAGTCAACCTTTATGTAGATGCGAAGTAACATATTACATACCTTAGGATCTGTGTCATACAAGTGTTAGACAAATGATTCGTAACTTTCAAATTCACCAGCAACAATGTAGTGGAGAGAATATTTGCTCTTGACCCTTTATAAAGTCGTTTATTTGCCTTTTCAATCAAAGGTTCATCATAAATACCATCACTACTGTCCCCATGATCCTCATCTGGATGACCAAATAAGTCTTGAATCATTTGATTTGTCTCATCAACTTGAACTATGTTATTATTGTCATCTACTTCCATGGAATCATTAACTTGATCTTCATTATCTGCTTCAAGTTCTTCATCTTGTACTACAACATCATTTCTGCTACTACTTGGTGCTTTGTGCATAAAGTTAGGGGGCAAATCTAACTTTATAATTACAAACAATCATGAAAAATTAGTGCATGTATAAAACATTATAAAATTTGAGAATATAATAAATATTAAAATAGATAATGAATATACATACCATCGGACGATATTCATTTGATCCCCCGTCCATGTGCCCATATTTTCTACAATGTTTTGTAGCTGTTGCTATTAAAACTCTTTTAAGACGTCTAGTACAACAATTTTTGCAAGGGTAATAACATTTACCGTCACCCTTTTCACCCTCTTTAATTCTTTTCCCATCTCTAATGTTTTCTGACATTCTTCCCCACAGACTTATACTGAAACAAATATCTATTTTTTGTTCGCTGAGAAGACCCGCAAACCCTTTTTGAAGCATCGTTATTATAGAAAACTTGTCGCAACATCCGTCAAATGCAACATATTTATAGATTTTGTAACGTCGCAATTCCGACGTAAAAAAGTCCTAAGTGACCGTTGGTATTTTGACTTGGTGAACATACTAAGGTGACCGTTGGAAGGGAAAACCTAGTTTCACAAATGTCGCAAATGCGACATACATTTTCACAAACGTGGAAAGAGCGACGTTAACGTGGTAAGATCGATGTTAACGTGGCAATTGCGACATACATATTCACAAACCTGGCAAGAGCGACGTTCCAGTGGAAAACGTGGCAAGAGTGACGTTAACATGGCAAGAGCGACGTTAACGTGGAAATTGCGACATACATCATCACAAACATGGCAAGAGAGACGTTCCAGTGGAAAACGTGGCAAGAGAGACGTTAACGTGGCAAGACCGACGTTAACGTGGCAATTGCGACATACATCTTCACAAACGTGGCAAGAGAGACGTTCCAGTGGAAAACGTGGCAAGAGCTACGTTCCGGTGGAAAATGTGGCAAGAGCGACGTTAATGTGGAAAGACCGACATTAACGTGGCAAGAGTGACGTTATCGGGCAACATGATTTTTTTTTTTTATAAATTTCCACTGTTTTGCGACAATATGGACAATTTTGTCCATAACGCCGCAAATAAAACGTCAGAATTTTTACAATATGTAGTAGTGACTCTTTAAATTTCTCAAAAACCTTTGATTTCTTCCTCATGCAATATATCCATGTATTCCTGGAAAAATCATCTATGAAGGATACATAATATAGGGATCCACCAAGTGAAGGCACTGAAGCTGATCCAAACACATCACTATGCACCAACTTTAGAATCCCATTTTCCCTTGTCGCTCCATATGGAAACCTCACCTAACTTTGTTTTCCATATATGAAATATTCACAAAAGTTGAATTCTAAACCACATTAAAGAAAACCTTCGACCATACCTTTGATGTGCATGGCTCGAAGTCCTTTTGTCTCCAATGTGTCCCATCCTCTCATGCCACAACATGGTTGGGTCGATTTTATCATGTTTTGTCAAGTCGGTTTGTATCGAATCAACCCGAGTTGGGTCGAGTTGAGTAGAATTTGAGTCGACTTCAGGAGCAATGATATTTTTTCATCCATTCGAGTCGACATTCCCTAACAGCTTGTATAGAGTTCCAATCCTAACTCCTTTCATTAAGACCATCGCACCTCTGACCATCTTGCACGAATCCTTCTAAAAAAAAGTGTGCACTCCAACATCACTCAAATTACTGACATATATCAGGTTTCTTACCAAACCAATAATGTGTAGCATACCTGGAAGGGTTCTTTTCCTTCCATCCTGTAGTATCAGTTAAACAATTCCTCGTCCAACAATTTTGGTTGTCAAGTCTACCCCCAAGAAAACATTGCATCTATCATATCATTCATACTTGTATAACCATTCTCTATGTGGTGTCATATGATAGGATTCTCTTGAGTCGATGAAGAAAACACCTTGATTCGACTGTGTACTAGTCGATGTCAGGTATACAACACCTCCCTTATCTGGGGTTGTCTTTCTCTAAGTCGAGTGCTTCTCATCAGATCCTGTACTGGCTTCCATCGCCCTCGACTTATAGTCCTTTTTATAATGCCTAGCTTTACCACATTTCCAGCATCTTCTTATTAACTGAATGATGGATTTAGATCTACCCTTCGACTTAAATTTTCTATGAGATAATTTTCCTTTATCTCTTTCAATCAGTCGACCTCTCACCACTAAAGCATCTTTGGCCAATCCTTCCATGTTCTTTCTTCTAGTTTCTTCTGGCAACATATAAACAACCATGTCTTCTAGCGCTAGTGTGGTTGTATTACACCCTATAGCCATGACTAAGATATCCCAATAGTATGGAAAAGAAAATAATAGGCTAGTACACTTCTCCTCCTCAATGATTTAATATCCAAAAACGATAATTGGATTAAAATGGCATTGTATGCATTTAAATGCTCAGTCACCGATCTTCCATCACTCATTCTCAGAAGATACAATTTCTTTCTGAGAAACAACTTATTTACCAGATTTTTCGACTGGTATAAGATTCTGAACCTGTCCCATAGTTTCTTGGTCGAATATTCACCTGATACATTCAATAGTACTGAATCAACAAGACAAATCTGAATCGTACTTCTTGGTATTCTTTCAAGTTTCTCCCATTCTTCTGTCGACATGCCTGTCGGATGGGTACCTGGACATACCATTATCCATTGTTCTTGATCTACAAGAATATCTTCCATTTTAAGTTTTCAAAGCTCAAAATTTTGGCCACTAAATTTTTCTATCTCTATTCTTGAACTACTCGCCATTATTTACCACTATATTTAACACAATTTATGACTTACAACTCTTACTGTACCTAGGGTTTGACTCTTAGATTCAAGATTGGTAAATCAAGATCTGATACACACATCAAATCATAACATTGATATGATACCACTTTTCAGAAAATGAGATGCACTTCCACACTAAGCCTAACAGAAGAGAAGAACAATTCAATCAAGAACATAAATGACAAAGAAATCACACAATACACAGAGATTTTACCCTGGAAACCCAAACTGAGAAAACCAACATTCCTTGAGTTTTCTTCTCTCTTATTGTCTTATTCAAACTGAATAAAAGGTTACATGTCTAACCTTGGTCCACACCTAAGAAACAATTGACATCATACCCTCTTTTTTGTGCAAGAACAACCTTGTATCCAATCTGGCTTACATCTGCATGGCCAACAACCTACATCTAAATACTTCTCTAAAGACTGGCTATCCTACGATTCATTTATTATCCTTTACATCCTTACAACACACCTCTTTATAGGCTTTACAATAGGAAAAACCCTAAATACTTTTTGCCCAAAAAAAATTATAGATCCATGTAGATCATTGGATACAAATCCCATCAATCTCGGGATTCTATTACAGTCGACTCCAAGTCGTATTACGAGTCGACTACCAATCACCCTTCATTCGGTATTCAGTAGGTCACCATATTCCTGCCTGTCGACCTCTTGTTGGTTGACCTCTTCAACTTTTTTTTGATGACTTTACCATGTCGATCCACCTCAACCTTCAACTTCAAATTTACCCAATTGAATAACCTTGACCTTTGAATTGTTGTCGATCTACCTCAACTCTCGACCTGCTGTCAATCCACCTCGACTTTCACCATCGGTTGATCCACCTTGACTGGACTTTCACTGCAAATAATATAACAACCCAACACCACTGACACTAGCAAAGGTTATGGAGCGACCATCTAGCCACATGCACTCCAACTCCATCTTTCACCACACAACCTACTTGATTCATTTGTGGACCTGGGTCAAGTTGAAACTACAACCTGCATCGATGATTTTCTCTTACTAAAGCCAAACTGTAAGCATAACTTGTTTTGTAGAATTATGATTTGTTCTTACTCAAACTATCCACTTTTAGAGCTTGCAACAGTTGGCTTGAAGACGGGCCAAGTAGTAGTGGCGGGGGCATATTGGCACCCAAATTTTTGGGGTTGGTTTTGTGTGTGTGCACAAACAAAGTTCTGTCACTCATTCCATAGTTTTTCATGCACCTAAGGAAATTGCAAGGAATTATAAAGGGTGCATGACGAACCGAGTTTTTATAGTGAACAACAGGTCTGGAATATTATTTATCATGTGTTCGTCGTAGTTTTGAAGCAGAACATAATTCAAGAAGACACACGTCAGAATCAAGAAAATAATCATAGAGAAATCCTCTCAAATGATTGCTTCTAGTAGCAAAAGGGATCATGGAGTTGGTAAAAGATTAGTTGGCAGAACAATTAAGATTTCCCAAATTCCTGAAGGCTATGTGGACTGCAGGTAGGTTCCAGAAGCATGTGATGAAGTTTTGTCAATAGAGAGAGTGGAGTAGAATAGAAAGATACAAGATATCTCGAGCAGAGAAAGCTATCAAAGGAAGGAGCGATATCAAAAATGGGGCTAGCTAGCTAGAGGTCTAATATAAGATTCATTAAGTCCTTAATATATATCTCACTCTCATCCTATTGTAATATTGCGTTGTTCTTCAATATACTCTTGTGTCTGTTGTATGTCTGAGTTTTGAGAAAAGGCACATTGAGTAGTGTGTTTTAATTATGAGGATTTATATAGAGAATATATGAAGTTCTATGGATTTCATATATGTGTCTGTGTGTGTGTGTGTGTTGTGCAATGTATACCTATGTTGTGATGGAATGGCTCTAGTAATAAAGAGGTGACAACTGTGATCTATTCTATGTTTATAATGTATGATTTGAATATGTGTGTGTGTATTGTTTTACTTATTAGTCCTAATGATTTGTCAGAGATGAACTACATAAATTCCATCCTCGATGTGTTTTTGTATTTTTATCCTTCATCCTCATCACAACACCTTATGGTCTCTGTGATCCTCTCAGCATCTCGGGTGATACCTTCCTCATCCTTGGCTGAGGATTGATATGTCGATGCTCTGGGTTTTTTTTTGGTCAACTCCAGATGAACCCTGGGTCTAGACTCCCCAACGTTAGGATGAATGTGCACAAGCCTAGATAAAAAAACACCAACAATCAACTTTGGATTGCCTAATTTGTGGGATGATAATGGGGAACTCTATCTATAGAAGAACTGTGAGAAACTCTTGGATAACAAGAGGAATGATGATACTATATTTACATAGTTGGAAGGACCCCTAAAAGGAAAATATATATTTGATATGTTGGCTGGAGATTGTGCATTATTGTACACTCTCAAAATGATTTTTAAGAATCTTCCTCCACCATCATATGATAGGTTTACTGATCTAGATAAATTAAAAAGGAATATAAATCAACTAGAATATCCAATGGGAAAGGTATGGAAGAAGATGTGTCAATATCTAAAATTACAATTGCCAAGACAAGTTCAAGAAAGTGGTACATTCCCAACTTCTTCATAAGTGATTTTTTTTAATTGATTTTTACATATGTAAAAAGTAATTTTGTTTTACTAAATAAAACCACTCAAGAATCAAGAAGTGGTATCAAGAATCAAGAAGTGGTATCAAGAATCAAGAAGGGATATTTAGTTAAAGAAGTGGTTTTCTTCTACAAAGACATATATAAAGGAGTCGTAATATGCATTGGACATTTTTTATCAACAACTAGAGAGAGGAAGTGTATCTTAATCTCACTGTTTATAGATTAGTCCAACCCAAGAAAGAAACAAGATTATAGGGATTCAATGACTTATTGTAGTATCAATTCATAAAATCCATCTTTCTTTTCTTCCATTGTAACGTCTTCCTAAGAATCCACCTCTTCCATTCTAAAATGTAATATGTATTCTAAAAGATTCATCAATAAAATCTCTCAGTGACATTTTTGGCACCATATATGTTGTAAATGTGTGTAGTTCCATGTTTGAATGAGATTGACTTCATGTTATGACCAATTTCTTTCCATTTTTGTTTGAGACAATCGAATATATGCAAAAATTTTGATAGCTTGAATGTTTCAAATGGTGAGTTGTGTGAAGCATACATTCTAAATAAACCTAGAATACATTGTTGTTTACACTATTGAATTCTTGATTTCTCATCACATTTTCTTCACAACAAACCTTACAAGATTTATTTGAAAATAATACCTTGTATGAATATATATTTCTTTCACACATTCATTCACTCTTTTAACCCTAATTATCTAAAACATAGAAGGAAATTTTTTCTTGTAAGATGAATGTTTCTTCAATCCTCCTATTTGAAATACTATATGAGATCTGAAGAATTATTGAGTATCGTAAAACCCTTGATTGAGCAAGGTAGCTTAAAAACTCAATTTGATTTTTAGCTCCAAGGATCCTTGGCATCATTCCACTGACAACCAGGAACATCTCAAGGACTAATAGGTAGGAGGGAGTGGGATCAGGGGAGAGAGAGAGAGAGGGGGGGGGCAGAGAGAGAGAGGGAGAGGGAGAGAATGGGAGTGAGTGAGAAATAGGGGGAGAGAGTGATTCAGATTTTATGAGAAGAACGAAATGAATACATATTATTAAAATATTCTTAACACAGAATAACAGAGATACAGTAAAATTGGTTTTCTATTCAATAAGAAAATAAGTTGAAACTGTAAAATGTAGCGGAAAACAAGCTTGCTGGAATGGAGGCGGCTTATCTCTGAGACGAGATGTGATAGTTGTGCTCATTCGCAAGAATATGATTACAATGAGACTCTGAAGGCCTTTTTACAATAAACAGGAATGTCAAAAACCCTATACATCCAA
>CBVK0100527366.1:0-11907 GCA_900067695.1 Picea abies
GTAATGAGTAAAATTTTGAATGCTAACTAATGAGTTTTGTGTAAGAGGGAAGTTTTGGGAAAAAGAGCCCCACAAAGTGTGGTAGGTGTTTCCAACATTTTCCTCTCCCCAGGGAATCCCTCCTTCCAATGGTTTTCATGATCATTCAATTCCCCTTGTCCCAGGAAGGCTTCATCCCAATATTCGTCCATATTATCATCCCTTTTCCCCAAAAAATGAAATTGAGAAAATTATTCAAGAATTGCTCAACGTAGGTGATATCCACCCTAGTATGAGCCCCTACTCTTCTCCTATGGTGATGATCCTTGTTGGGATCTAAATATGTCCTAAAAACAAACTTATTCTGACATTAATTTTATCAACCAAGGATTCATCTTTTCTCTCAAGAATGTTGAAAAAGTCTATGCAGATAGCCGTGGAGATTTAAATCGTGTAGATAATTCAGTTACAACAAATCTAAGTCTATATAAATTACTGAAATAATCAAGTTCTTCACACATTAACTAAAAAATATGAAAATAATAACCCAATCAACAAAATTGTAGTCTGAACAATAACACACCATGAATCAAAGCATTAATCAATTTACTGGATTCATTCATTTATCTAAGAAACAATAATTTAATCTATGAAAACACTTAATGAATCAATCACTCAATTATTAATTAATCTACTAGAAAGGAACAATGATCTCTTGAGTATTTAATCCAAAGAAAGCATGTGAAGATCAACAATGCTAGAAACACCGTAATATGAACGAGGAAGCTTTGATCTGCGATTAGTTTTTCAAATTAAGGTTGTTTAAATCCCATACACCATCCATACTAGCTAGGTGCGTGATGCTTACATGTAGCTACTTTATATACGTTCTCAAGGAACAACAAATGTGAATTAAACAAAAGGAACAACAAATGTGAATTTAACAAAAAGAACAACAAATGTGAATTTAAATGAAAGGAGTTCACAATCGATAAATTAACATCAAACCGAAATGGAACATCAATCGATAATATTCAAATGGAAGATCTATCCTCTGAACGAGGAAGCTTTGATCCACAGTTAGTTTTTCAAATTAAGGTTGTTTAAATCCCATACACCATCCATACTAGCTAGGTGCATGATGCTTACAGGTAGCTGCTTTATATACATTCTCAAGGAACAACAAATGTGAATTAAACAAAAGGAACAAATGTGAATTTAATGAAAAGAACAACAAATGTGAATTTAAATGAAAGGAGTTCACAATCGATAAATTAACATCAAACCAAAATGGAACATCAATCAATAATATTCAAATGGAACATCTATCCTCTGCCAATGGAACATCATAAACAATTCATAAAAGAATAAACACATTAACGATTATGTCTTAACTGTTGAAAGGAAATTCAAATAAAAAAACTATAACAGAATTGGTACGATTACGAATGAGACAATATCTCTTGTCGATTGGGCCCACGGTCTTCAGAAGATACTTCTATGAAAAGCTCAGTATGCAGAAATGATCAAAATGCTTGAAGCTTTCATTAATTCGATAACTGATAAGTCATTTACAATGGGACTACTTTTACAGATTATCAACAACTAAGAGATCTAAATTCTTGGTTGGGTATCTCTCTATCGTTCATGATTCTTTGAATATTACAATGAGATAAGTAAATTAAGCTATCCTGAGGATCGAGAGATCCTCATGATTGCTTTTACTATTTACGAAGATTGCAAGATAAGAATTCAATCTTCCTTTGAACCATTTTGTGCTTGATTTCTTCAATCTTCAATGGCCTGTGCATCTTCATCTGCTGAACCGCTCTTCCGATCTCACATAAGTAAATTAAGCTATCCTGAGGATCGAGAGATCCTCATGATTGCTTTTACTATTTACGAAGATTGCAAGATAAGAATTCAATCTTCCTTTGAACCATTTTGTGCTTGATTTCTTCAATCTTCAATGGCCTGTGCATCTTCATGATCTTCTTAATTATCTTTAGTAAACAACAATTGTCCATTTCTGCATAAAATCGAAACAATTCAAACCAAATTTCAAAAAATATATAATATCATTTAAAATTATTTCCTAAGAGATTTTTAACCATTTTCTTCCTAACTACTTCAAATTAATAGAAAATTAAACAAAGAACATATCACAAACCAAAGTAAATAAGGAGAATATTCATACCTTTTTTCTCAACCAAACATACCCCCCAACTTATGTTTTGGCATGTCCTCATGCAACAAGTGACTTTATATATAAATAAGTGATACTGAAGGGTGGAGAGGTCTCTTCTATAGGTCTTCAGAGCCCATGCTTACCTTTAAGCTCTTCAAAATCAGCATCTTCTCTTTTCTTACGAATTTCATAAACACTTTGGTAACCCTCTGGAGGATACCAAATAATGGGAGGAATGTACCTACATCTAATACAAGAAGGCCCTTCTTCCATGATCATTTTTTCATACATCTCTAACCTGAGAGAAGTTGCTTGAAAATTCCTGAAACCAAATGGTTCCCTGTTCTTGACTTCATTTGAAGAGACATTCCATCTTAATTTGGCAGCAGAAAGGGATTCTTATTTAATATCTCCAACATAATGTAGCCCTGAATGTACAACATGTCTATGGATGGGGGATAAAGATTCCACAACCTTCTCCCTTTTCATGAATGCCCTATGTTGCATAATGGTATCAAAGGGCTTAGGAGGTTCCCCTCTGATCCATAGGTCTATTCCATACTCCCTTTTCATGAAGACAATATGTGCTTTAGCCCACCTAATTTTATTTTTGGCAAAAGACAAGAAGGCCTGAAACTGGATATCTCTGGTGAATGGATTGTGGTTCTCTTCTCTGCTTTCTTCTAGGATGAAATTGTGAAGATATAGCTCACATAAAAATTATTGTACTCCATCCTCTTGTTCTTTAAAACATGAAACAAAATTAGAAACAATGGTAAACTCAGAAGGTGTTCTTTCCCTAATAGATTTCACTTTCAATAATAGATAACGTTCTAATAAAAATAGGGCATAATTAGTAGCAGGGCCCCTAAAATCTAATACATCAGAATAAATAGAGAAAATTTCTTTGATTTTATCCAAAGCTCCATCAAGCTATCCCTGTACCTTCTTCACATTTTCTTTAGCTCTATTGAGCTCAACAAAGGTCTCATTCTTAGTTGTTGACATGGCTCGGAGTTGTCTATCAACTTTCTGATTTTCTGTCACTGTCACCATTTCACTTCTACATTGAATTAGGGTTTGCTGGGATTGTTTAAGTTCTTCTTCCAACCTTTTAGTAGTGGAATCCTGTTCAAGAGAATGAAATACTTCTCCAGTATGAACAATTGTTTCTATTGTTGTTGGATCCTCTTTTTGAGTTTTATTTCAACTCATTCCAAAGGAGCATGAAATTGTGTTTGTGTTTCAACATAATTAGTGTGAATTTCCCTTCTGGGAAGTGGATTTCTTCCCTGAACTCTAGCCCTCTCAGATTTCTTCTTCTTATGGGATTTGTCAGCTAGTTCCAAGTTCTTCTAAAGTTGTCTAATTGTTTCTTTCAATTTTCCAACTTTTTTTTTTAATACTTTTATTTTCTTGACCCTCTTCCTCAATGTCTTGTTTTCATGTTCCAATTTTCTAATTTTATTATTTCCTTTTTTCTCTATCTCTTTCTTTCTAAGGGGAATTTCAAGGTCTTCCCCACCTTGATCAATTGGTAATTGATTCCCTATATCGTTTGGGTGCTCTGGTTTCTGTAAAGGATTGTTCTCATCGAACTAGGGCTCTAGTTGTTCTGATCCCTCAGGAGATGGCATCTCCATATCAGGAAGATCAAAGATAGGGTTTGAATGTGAAGAAGTTGGATATTGGGGCTCTCCTGACCTATCTGTATCTTCAATAAGTGATATTCCTAAATTTTTGAATACTTTGGCCATCTCTTCTTCATAACTTATGAAGAAATCATCCTCTTGTTTTGCTGGGATTTCATGTGATGGTTTCTTTGTTTGTAGAGTTTCCAGAGTGCTTTCAAGTTGTGTTGTCTCTTTACCCTTTATTTTTTTTACAGTGGAGGTTTCAGGAACATAAATTGTTCTTTGTCTTTTATTCTTTGATGTTCCTTCTTGCATGCTCTGAGTTTCTGCCAAATAAATAAGGTATGTTTCCATTTTAGGTTCGGGTATTGGAATTTCAAATTGGGCATTATATCCCTCTGTCTGGGTTGCCTCAATTCCTTGTGGAGGAATTTCATGGTGGACTTCAGGTTGTTCAATTTGCAGGGGCCACCGAGCTCAATTAAGTCTCCACAAATTATTTGTGTATGGTTTAAGGTCCTGTTTACTATCAATTTCACTAACCTATGATGACTAATTACATTGGCAAGGTCTTTGGCATTTTGGGTTCTTCCAGCGACTTCATGCAACATGGTATTAAAAAATAATGTTAGATTTATCACTAGTTGTTGTTTTAATACTTTCAGTAGCTTGAGGTGGTGAGGTCTCACCACGTCATATCTTCCATCACATGTGATATATCTCTACATCACACCATCTATCTCCCTCCATGGTTCACTAAGAGCAGAGAGGTTGAGGCCTTTCCCTTTTTTGTCGAATTCTTCCCCTGGTTATGCGAAGGACTCCACAACTTCCTTGAGTGTTGTGTATTTCCTAGTCCATTGTGTTCCTTCTTTCGGAAGGCCTGTTATCTTAGCTATAATGGAATCAGTAACTGGTATTTGTATGCCTCAAATTACTAAGACTCCCCCTTGTAAGTTTTGGAAGAATGCTAGCGTGACATTTATATCGAATCCCTGCAGTTTATTAAAGTATTGCATCCACCATAGATGGTGTAGAATTTCACTTGCTTGATCAGTTACTTGCAACAATGTAGGCTCGTGGCGAATTTTTCAGCCACCCATGTATTCTATAAACAAGTCAACACAACTATCATTCCCAACTACAAACTTAGTTAGATGAGCCTATGAGAAAAAATAATAGAAATGGTAAAACTTACAGAACATCAATGGTATATAGAAATAAAAATTTTCCCATTATCTGTAAACATTATGGTCTATCAATAGTAATGAAGAATATCCACCCCCTGATAAATGAAAAGGTCGACCTCGATCGTCAGGATGTGTGATGGAAATTAGTCAAGTGAGGGATAATTATTACACTTTCATCGTTGGGAGAACGATCATTAATAACTTGAAAATCAATTTAATGTTAATTATGAACGATAATCACACCTTTTGTGGAAAGTACATGTTCAAATACCAATATTCAATATGTTAAGGGAGAATATTTCGAGTAGTCCTAATTTTTTAACGTTTTATAGATATCCCAAATGGCATAACTTTTTTACTTTCCCTTATGTTGAATATAGCCTGAATGATAGCCTCTTTTTAATAAAGGAAGTCTATGAACATAATAAAACTTAGCGTATTTAAGATAAACTTCAATACCACAGGCAAAGCCACTGCTTCCAGCAGGTGTCCATAGCCTCGACAGGGTTTCATTTTAACCCATAGATGAGCCAGTATCCTCAATAAATAGTTTTAATATTCTTTTTCCAAAAAGGCCACTATCCTGGTTTGGTAGCCAGATAACAATAATTCCACTCACTAGATCGTAATAAAGTGAACAAGATGGCTCGTGATGAGACCTCTTGTCCTTTGACCCTAAATGCCAAAGTCCATTGCCCTGGTGTGGTAGCCATAATGGGAATGCCACTTATGTTAATATCTTATGATCATGGTAGGTTAGCTCATGATGATACCCCCTATCGTTTTGGGGAGGAGGTTATTTTATTTATTTTTATTTATTATTATTTTATTTATATTTATATTTGTTTGGCTTTATTAAGGGAGGCTCATCTACTCTTTAAGAGGGTGGGATGGTGTAAGAAGTGTAATAATTCCAAGTAAGAATGTGCTTAAGACTTCTTATTATGATGTGAAGGAAAAATATCATTAAATTATATATGTATATATATAGGGGAAAGAAATGAATTATGGTGGTTAAGGATTATGCACAATATTAAGATAATTCAGAAAAATCAATCCATGACCAATTTGATAAGGTATGCTAGATATTCCTCAAAAATAAAATGAAAAATATTTACCATGATGATTAAAAGTGATGCTATTGAAAATTATTCAGTGAATTTTAGACCCAAAGGAGTGGCTAAACGTATCAGAAGCACGTGTTGTTGGTGGAAACAAAAATCTTTACTTTCAAGGAAAAGGAACAACAACATGAACAAACGCAAAAAGGAACAATAGATGTTTCTTTTGAATGAACAACACTACCCAAAAAAAAGGAATGACAATCATAACAAAGGGAACGACAATTGTTACATTCGAATGAACGACACTACTCGCAAAGGGAACAACAATCACAACAAAGAGAAAAATAGTTGTTATGTTCGAATGAACGACACTAACCACAAAGGGAACAACAATCAAAACAAAGGGAATGACAGTTGTTACGTTCGAATGAATGACACTACCTGCAAAGGGAACAACAATCACAACAAAGGGAACGACAAATGCTAAATTCAAATGAACTTCACTACCCGCAAAGGGAACAACAATAACAACAAGGGGAATAACAACTGTTACGTTTGAATGAACGACAACGATAATGTTCAAATTCAACCATCTAATTAAGTAATTGGATACCTCCCGTAGAGATTTTTAGCAAATCTAGGATTGATTAGTCATTTAAATAAATTCATTTAATTTTTATAGGTAGGTTTATTCAATGATTGAAGTATATTGGATGGTTTGTGGTGTCATGCATTTTTCTATTTACTATAGTTGTGCATTCTTTTAGTGAAGTCTCCCAACCTTTTGCCACATAACATGACATATTCATATCCTGTACAAAACAAGGTTTATATCCGATGGATTTTTCAAAGTGAGACAAGAGAAAATTGAATTCTTGAATAAGGAACAAAGGAGAGTGCTAATTATATTTCATTACAATCATATTTTCTAGTTTTTGTTCCCCAAATTTCTTTATAGTGACTTTCCTAGAGAGTAAAAACCTAAAAACCTAAAAACTCAATCAAATCTTTAAATAAAAATATATACAATATGTATAGTGCTGGAAACACAAAAATTTCATGGAGTTGAAGCCGTTGGGTTACCTTCTCAACTAGCTAAAATCTGAACAGTAGGATCATTACTTACTTCTTGGAAAAATGATTCTTTTGAATGCGACTGGTGGTAGATTCGTAGTTGATGTCCATTTACCAGAAAAGGAGAACCAGACCAGTCGATGGTAGCTAAAGTGATAGTGCCATTATCATGGACTTATTTGATTTCATATGGTCCCAGACACCTTGTCTGCAATTTCCCAGGGAAATCCTAAAATCTAGAATCATAGAGAAGCATCCAATCACCTTTCTGGAAGGATTATTTCTTGACATGCTTATCATGCCAGCTAGCTATTTGTTGTTGAATAACATTTGTGCATTGAAGGGAGAATAGGCATGCTTCATCTAACTCATTGAGTTGTTGTAAGCGCTGTGTGTGTGCCTCCGTAAGATCCAATCCAATTTCCTGAGCCATTCTTAAAGTCTTGATCTCAAATTCGATTGGAAAGATAGGCTCTTTTCCAAAGACTAGGTGATAAGGAGAGTGGCCAGTAGTGTTACGCCATGTTGTGAAATAGGCCCATAAGGAATTTGGAAGCTCGATTGGACAATTTTTACGGTTTCTTGAAACTATTTTTTTCAAGATTTCCTCCAAGACTTTATTGGTACTTTCCACTTGTCTATTTTCCTATGGCTGGTATGGGGAGGTAACCCTATGTTTAATGTGATAATTGCGCAGAGTGGCTGAGATTTTATGTGCTATAAATTGCGATCCTTTGTCTATGATTACTTCCCTGGGTAATCCATAACATACAAATAGTTCAAAGAGAAATTTAATGATTTCTTCCTCAATTGTGTTTGGCAAGGCCATTGCTTCTACCCAGTTGGTCATATAGTCTATTGCAACTAGTATATAATCTTTCTGGTTTGATTTTGGGTTGAAGGGGCCAAAAACATCTAGTTCCCATCTCTCAAAAGGTTCCTCCACCACTTGTGGTTGTAGGGGATTTTCATCGCTTGGCCTGGTCAACCCATCCTCTAATGGCTGTCACAGGCCTAGACATACTTCTTTTCATCTTTGAATATTGAGGGCCAATAATAGCCCATCTGTAAAGCCTTATGCCTAGTTCCGTGGTCTGCAAAATGTCCACCATAGGGATAATCGTGACATGCCTTCAATACATCGCGAATTTCATCGTCTCTGATACATCTTCGGATCTGAAGATCAGACACTATGTGGAAAATATATCCACCAATCTAGGTGAACTACGCACTGTGTTGAACGATTAGTTTCCTTTCTCTTGATGACAGGTGTGATGGTAATTTCCTAGCTTCCATATAATTCAACACATCCATGTACCAAGGTGTCTTAATATTCACAACAAACAAGTGTTCATCTAGAAATTGGTCTTCAACTATCAAAGAATTATTTGTTTTGGGTACACAAGACAGGAAATCTACAACAATATTCTCTCTTCCGGACTGATCCTTAATGATGATGTTGAATTCCCGCAGCAAAAACAACCACCGAGTAACCCGTCCATTAGTAATTAGCTTTTTGTCTAAATATCTAATAGCAGAGTGATTAATATACCAAATTACTGGATAACCTATTATATAGTGGAAAAATTTATTAATAGCATGTATAACAACTAAAAAATATTTTTCTGTTACTGTGTAATTCAATTCGGTAGGAGTAAGATTTTTTCTAATAAAATAAATAGAATAAGGTTTCTTGTCTTCTTTATTTCCAAGGACAATGCCTATAGTGATATCTGATGCATCTGAAGAGATGTGAAATGGTAACTTCCATCTTCGTCCTCTCATCACCAGTGATGTTGAAACTAACCTTTTAAGATTTGCAAATGAAACATCACACTTATTGGACCACTGTAATTCCACATTACCAGTTAAAGGATGTAAAGGTGAAGCTATTCTTGAAAATATTTCTAGGAATCTACGATAATATCTTGCACAGCCAAGGAAACTATGTACCTTGGTTTGTGTATGAGGTGTAGGAAAATTAAGGATTACCTCTATTTTTGTTGGATCTACCTTGATTCCATATGCAGAAACATAGTGTCCTAGTACCACAACTTCAATCATCATCATATGAAATTTCTTATGACTCAAACATAGCTTGGTAACAATGCATCGTTCCAGTACCTTATTCAAATTTATTAAAGCTTGATCAAATTCAGAGCCATAAGGTGTAAAATCATCCATGTAAACTTCAATTCCTTCATTAATTAAATCAGAAAATTTTCTCAAAATAGTTCTCTGGAATGTAGCTGGAGCATTACATAATCCAAAGGGAAATTCTCTATATGTGAAGGTACCCTAGGGACATGTAAATGTAGTTTTATCCTTGTCTTCTGAAGAAATTTGAATTTGATTATAACTACTAAATCCATCTAGGAAGGATAAAAGATGCTTCCCTGCTAAAGTATTAAGGACCTGATCAACAAAAGGTAAGGGAAAATGGTCCTTCTGGGTAGCTTTATTGATTTCTCTGTATTCTACACAGATTCACCACTTACAATTCGTTTCAGGGAATATTACTAGTGGAGAGACCCACTGGCTATCTGAAATAGGATATATGAAATCTACATCCAACAATTTATGTAATTCTTCTTTGAAAATGTCCCTGAGATGAGGGTTTAATCTTCGTTGGGGTTGTCGGATGGGTCGGGAATATTTTTCAATATAGATATGATGTGTACATATTTGGGGATCAATGCCCTTCATTTCAGGATACTCCCAATAAAAATCATGTTGTTGGTATTTGGAAAGGATCTGAATCAATTTTTGTTGTTGTTGCTCATTCAAATTGGTGTTAATATTCAACAATATTCCTGGTGCAATTTCAACTGTAATGTTTTTATGGAAAACAATAGTGGGAATATGTTGATCCATCAATTATTCCAAAGGATCTCCCTGTGATTCATTATCTAAAACAACTTTTATCATTTGACATGTTGGGTTCCTTATAACAGTTGGGATGTTAATGAAGTTATTGATCACATAATCTTCTAGTTGGTTTTTGAGCCCAAGAGCTTCTTCTAGTGTGAAAGGAGATCATAGGTTTTCTTCTGGGTATCTAGGTGGTTGCAACTGTTGATGTATGACATGAATACTTAGTTAAGATGGAGCATACAAGATAAGGTTTTTTATAACACTTCCTCTAGAAATTTTCATGTTTCCCTGTGCGACATCTTATGTATGCATCTCCCATTGCTAGCCATGTTCGTCCCAATATCAATGGGTGTCCATAGAGTCTACTTCTTGGGTTGATAACTAGGAAATCAACAGGGTATTTCCCGACCGATATTTCTATGTCTTGTAATGTGTTGATTGGTTTAACCACTGATCTATCAACCAGTTCTAACATAGTTGAATTAGGTTCGAAGGAGGTGATACCCAGGACATTATAGGTCTTGGTGGTCATAATATTTATGGCTTCCCCCAAATCCACTAGTGTATTTGGAAAAAAACAACCCTGTATCTGAATTGTTACCACGGGATTCCCTAGGTCTGTATACTTGACTAGATCTAGTTTTCCTATAATAATATCGAACAAATTTCCTACGACGTGAACAATTGATGGATTCTTAGTTTTCCTTCCGAGCTTCTTCCCACATAATTTTTTAATTTTTTTTTCATCAATAGGAATATCTTGTAAATATTGTAGGCATGGAATTTTAACATAGATTCTTTAGTTCCTCAATGATATCAAAGTTAGGATATATGAGTAGTTTTGATATCATTAGCCTCTTGGGAAATAGGGGAGGAAAAATTACGTCTTCATCAGGATTTTGTTGCTCAACTGTGTTTTCCCCCTATTCTGTTTCTTCTGTTATGACCACAGTCGATGGTTTTATTGCTCATTGTCTATAATCCTCATTCGCTTGTTATTTATGAATTTCACTTTCCTCAGGAGAAATTACATGTCATGATCTCAACCGAAGTTTTTTGCACCCTATAGAGTTTGTTTCACCCTCCAAATTCTTGACAATTTGCATGAGTTGGACTAGTATGTTATTAGGATTCAGGTTGGGTTGAGGTGGTAATTGAGGGCACATTTGAGGTTGGGGATTTCAGGTCAATTGAAGTGGATCTTGTAAAGTGGGATAAGTTTGAGGAGCCATTCCCATGGGTTGATTGGTCAGTCCCATGGGGCACTACCAGTTTTGAGTCCAATTGGGGGCTTGGGTAGTTGTGCTAGTCCACTGTGAAGGAGAAGAGTTATTATTTGAATTCTGCCAAAATGGGGTAGAGTATTGCAATTTATTCCAAGTAGTATTAGTATCTGGTTGATTTGGCCAGGGTGCAGTAGGATATTGTTGGGACTTCCAGGTCAGGTTAGCAAATGGTTGGCCCTGCCATGTGTTTCCAGAATTATGTTGGTGATTATATTGCCTAGAAAAGAAAGAAGAAGGATCTTGTAGCATACCTTGGGGTCGAGCCTTCCATCGGCGATGTTGTAACGACCTCCTATCTACAATGCGTACCCAAAACACCCAACAAACTAAATTCTTCTCATGGCCAAAACGGCGGTAACAATTTCAACATTCCAGAACAATTCACACAAACTTGCAGAAACGAAATTTGCCGAATATACAATGCCAAACAATCTCATCATATTATCTCAATAACAATAATTTGACAAATATAAAACTCTTTCTACTTTACCAATTAAAATCGTACCTTGGCCACACGCCCGCTTTGGAGACGTTCCACGCGACGTGCCTTGTCCATTCTCCCTGCCGCTTCCACTTGCCAACCGCTGAAAACTCACCGGTACCTCCCAGCCAAACGCT
>CBVK0100527367.1:0-11907 GCA_900067695.1 Picea abies
CAATAAAGGTACACTTCTTGTATTTTTCCTCAATCTTTACATTCTATTTTCTTTATCAATATGGATAAATGATTCACAACCGAAAGTCTTCAAAAAATAATAGTTTACCTTTTTACCTGTCCATGCCTCTTATGGAATTCTACCATCCAAATAGTTTGAAGGTCCTTTGTTTATTAAGTAAACAAAAATATATGCCTAGAACTATAAGGGAAAACCAACATGCAATCTCATACTCCTTGCATGCTTCGTGATTGTCTTGTTCATCCTTTCTGACACACCTTGTTCTTGTGGTGTTCCTGGAATCGTCTTCTCTCTACGAATCCCATGGTATGAAAAATAATCATCAAACTCCTTGCTGCAATATTCACCTCCATTGTCTGATCTGAGACACTTCAACCTTTTTCATGTCTCATTCTCAACCAAATATTTCTATTTCTTAAAAGTATAAAAAACATCAATTTTTTGTCGAATGCAATAAAACCAAGTTTTTCTAGTTGCATCATCAATGAAAGTAACATAATAACGAGAGACACCAAGAGATGATACCTGAGTTGGTCCCCATACATCTATATGCACAAGCTCTAACCTTTCACTCTTCTTTTCTTTTCCGACTATGAGAAATCTAACTCTCTTCTATTTTCCATAAAAACAATGCTCATAGAAATCCAAATCAATTTGTTTAAGATCTGGAAACAAATTTGTTTTGTGAAGTATTTACATCCTCTTCTCACTCATGTGTCCAAGACTATGATTCCACAATGTTGTATCCACTCGTGTAGAAGCTAAAGAGATAGAAGAGACAATATTACCAGTACATAAATACAATGTACCTACCTTCTCTCCTTTTTCTATCACCTATGATCCTTTGGTGACATTACACACCTTATCTGTAAATATGGATATACAACCTTCACTTGCCAACTTTCCTATTGAAATTATATTTTTCCTTAGATATGGGACATGTCTTACCTCTTTCAACAACCATTGGTTTCCATTGCTTTGCTTTATTTTTAACTTTTCCATTCCAAAAAAATTTCATGGTGCATCATTACCCAAATGAAACTGAGCATAATCTAGAAAATGCTTCCTATGGGTGTGGTATGAAATGAATCCCTTGAATCTACTACCCAAGACGAACCTGTCCAAAATCACCTTGAACATAATCTAGAAAATGTTTCCTATGGGTGTGGCATGAAATGAAGGCCCTTAATCTACTATCCAAGACTCATAAATATTATCTACAAAAAGAATTAAATCATCTTGTAACACATCACCTATTACATTTGCTTCCTGATTTTTCTCATGTTGTCCATCTCTTAGTTTCTTTGGAGATCTGCAGTCTTTCTTCAGATGTCTTTTCTTCCCAAAACTCCAACACTGTATCTTTCCAAATATGGATTTGGATCTTCACTTCCTAGAATTATCGTGGTTCCCTGATCCATTTCCTCTATCCTTTTGTCTTCCCATGTTCTCCATGTTTAACGCATTACATGATGTCTCATCTGTGCTTTTCCATCGCATTTCCTCACTAAGGATAACACCAACAACATCATCAAATTTTAAAGTGTTTGAACCAGAGACAGAGTTAGTTACATCCATGACCAAGTCATTCCATCTTTCTGGCAATGAGCACAAGATTAGAAGAGCCCTGACCTCATCATCAAATTCCACTTTTACATAACTTAGTTGATTAGTAACCGTATTAAATTCATTTAAATGATTTGCAACATACCCACCTTTTTACATCTTCATATTAAATAATATCTTCATTAGAATTACCTTATTAGATGCCAAGGGTTTTTCATACAGTTTAGCCAATGCATCCATCGGCTCCTTCATTGTCTTTTCTTTCGAAATATTGAAAGCCATCGACGCTACCAGGCTCATCCATATCGTTCCTAGTGCCTTTCTTTCAAGAACCTCCCATTCTTCGTCCTTCGTGGCCATCAGATTCTTTTCTATTCCTCCCAATGGTAGAAATATATCCTTCTAATATAAATAATATTCCATCTGCATCTTCCATATTAGTTGATTAGTAACTGTATTAAATTCATTTAAATGATATGCAACAGACACGCCTTCTGACATATTCATATTAAATAATCTCTTCATTAGAAATACCTTATTGGATGTCGAGGGTTTTTCATACAATTTATCCAATGCATCCATCAACGCCTTCGTTGTCTTTTCTTTAGAAATATTGAAAGCCATCGATGGTGTCAGACTCAATCGTATCATTCCTAGTACCTTTCTGTCAAGAACCTCCCATTCCTCGTCCTTCATGGTCACTGGCTTCTTTGGTATTCCACCCAATGGTAGAAATAGATCCTTCTGATTTAAATAATCTTCCATCTGCATATTCCATAACCGATAGTTTTGACCACTAAATTTCTCGACCCTAAACTTTCCATCTTCCTCCATTGCTCCCACTTGAACCAAGAACCCTCTTTTCCTGCGAGTTACCTTTTGCTCTGATACTAATTGTTAGAAAAACGGGATCGTGGAGAAATAAAATAAAACAAATGCAGAAATAAAACACAAAAGATACACAATGAATAAAGACATAGATATACGTGGTTCACCCAATGTGGGATACATCAACCTAAGAAATTTCCAGGTCCTTCCTTTATTATTATCCAACAAATGAAGGGATACAACCTATAGAAAACCCGTTGTAACTTCCTCTTCTTTCTCTCATAGTCTCCTATCTCAGAATAAAATATTCGCTATGATACATAGCCGCAATACATTTCCCTCATAAGATAGTTTTGCCTTCTAGGGAAAAAACCCTAACATAACTTCTACCGTTAGATCTATGACCTTATAATGAACAATCAATATTTACAATGAAATTACAATATACTTTTACAAGAAAAATTTTCCTTCGGGAGTGAAGCCCCCGAACCACCATCGGAGGACGTAGCCCCTGAACCCTCTTCGGGGGCCCACTTTCCCCTGGACCCTGTAGAGGGGGTAACCCCTCTCTGCACTCCCTCGCATGGAAGAGTGTACATACTTCTGGGGTGTGAGTGTACATACTTCTGGGGTGTAAATACTTCATGGGGTATAAACACAGACGAAATAAACGACCTCTGAATCAGGAAGATAATCAAGCTCCACAACCAACAATTATTATCCTCCTATATCACTTCTGGGTGCAGGGAGGGGAGCATACTCTGAATTCAATTAACCAATGGGAATGCTTTGTGTGTGTTCAAGTTCTCTTTTGTGCAAGAATTTATATGGTGTCAAAAATATATTTAATAATTTATAGTGAAAGGTTGTAAGATGTGGACATCGTGTGGTCTATTACAAATCTTGTTTAACTTAAATTAATAAGCGTATTTAGACCATCATTGTGGAATTCAAAATCCCTAGATCACTAGCAATGTGGACATATGGGTACTTACTTAATCCTTTAACTCCCTAAGGTTTTTTATAATCTAAGAAAAGTGAAACTTTTCCTAGAATGCAAATCATGTTGACATTGGGTCCTTACCGATTTTTTTAACTCCCCAAGTTGTTGATTGCTTTATGAAAATTTTGAAACTATCCTAATTTTGCAAACGTTTGGGCATGTATGGGACCTTTACAACTTTTAAGATTGATTTTGTTTATTTCAAGGAAAACTAACAGGTTCTTGAGGGGGCTTCAACCTCTCCTAAATTATGATTTTCTAGAGGGAGATGAAACTTCCTTTAGGCACCCTTTTCTGATTTCCCAAGATCACTCAAGGGAGTGTGAGGGAAAGATCATACTAAGAGAATAAAAATTGGTTCCTATTCTCGAGTGATTAATGGTTATGAAAGAAAAACTTAACTAATAATTTAAATTCTCAAATTGGCCATCCATGTGGCAACAAAACGGAAAGAGTTGTGGTTCTTTTTAGTCCTCTTAGTGCCTATGTTAGCTAATTATATATGCAATAAATAATTCTAAGTATCATTGGTTGCTTCACAAAGTGTTGGAAATGAAAATCTAAACTCTACTTGGTGAAACCAACTCAAAAATATTAGCAAATAGTGAGAAGCCATTTTTTTGCATGGGCTATGGAGGTATCAGTCACACACAATATGTAATGTGCATAAACTAGGAGAAAATGAAAAAGAGAAACTGTGCAGATTATGTAGGTCTGTGTGTCTATTTCTTGAACACCCATGCACACACAGGGACATGGTAGGAATGGAAATATCAAAAAACATATCCTAATCATGAGCATGATTATTGAGTTAGGAAGCTAGGGTAGGCCAATTTGGGAACCAAAATACATAAAATAGTGAAAAGAAGAGATCTAAAGGATTAAATGGGGAAAATTTTGATATAATCCTCAGTGAAATCGCCAAATTGTTGTGTTGATGTTTCCACTTGGGTGAGCAAAAAACCAACACTTAGGATACCGATGTTTCCACTTGGGTGAGCAAAAAACCAACACTTAGGATACCTTGTCAAGACAACAAGATATCAAATTAATTTGTTAGTTAGTTATTGTGCGAGCAAGTAAGGAAAATAAGCAAGTTATTGTGATATCAAATGAAAATATAACAAAGATAAATATGCATGAATTGATGATGCAAAACTAAAAATAGGAACAAGAGATAAAAGCCAACGGATTGGATTTTGATGGATAATACCTTGGAGAAATATAGGGAACTTATGAGTTCCCCTCTTTCTCTTTGGGAGGGCCCTTAAGTCTTCCAATATAGAGCTCCTTCTCTTCTTACAATGAAATGTGAATAGTGAATAATTACCTACCAAGATTCTCAAGGGGTGAGAAGAATGGCTCTTCTTATGGATGCTAGAAAGCTTCTATGAGAAAGATGGATTATCAAGGAGAAATTCCAACAACATAACAATACATATGAACTCTTACTTTGGTGCATACCTCAAGCTTGTATTTATATGAATTGTACAAGATTTTAAAAAACTAGTTTGTTGTGTGAATAGGGGCCCTCATGTAGGTACCTCTCTAGTCCTTGAATGGGCACAAGGATAGATTTAAGCCTAGATTTGGGTGTCTTGTCATGGTACACACAAGTTGGTAGTGGGTGAGTCTCGACTAGAATCACAAATGTGCAATTTTTGCATCTGCATGATTTTCTTCGAGGATAGTCACATGGTCCATGCAATTTGTGTGAATTTGGAAGTGTTAGCCCGTGCAAATATGCACAGAAATTCCTTAGTAATACTACATATAAATTTAACGAACCATTTGTATAGTTTTGTGATTTTTTGAATGAATCCTACTAATGTTGGAGGTATGATGTTTGGTGTGTTGCATTGGTAATGTATTTGGCCATCACATGTATTGTTGTGAGTGATTTTTCGATGATAACAAGGATCTTAGGAAAATTTATAGTTATGAAGGCCTTCATGATTATTAATGGATTTGGCTCCCTAGTACATTTCACTCTTAGGGTTACGATGATCACAAGAGGATTAAATATGGCTTAGCGGAGCCCTTTATCTCGTCACAATCTTTATAGTCGTTTTTTCGTGATCTTTGGTTCTTGTCTCACCTATTTTTTTTGTTTCCATGTGCTCTTCTCTTGTCTTTTCCCTTAGTGATTCCATGTCTTTGTGTGCCACCAAAGAAAGGAAAACCCAAATTCAGAAAACCCATGCAACCTTGGATATTATGGATTCTACATAGTTTTATGTTCTGACTATCCCTTAATAAATTGAAGCGATCATGCCTGCACTAGAGGAAGATGTCAAGATAATTCAGGCCACTCAGGATAATGAGATCGTCGATGCTCAACTTGGGGACATAATTTTGGATATGGAATGCACCAGAACTGGGGATCCCAAATTATATACGACCTTGGAAATATATTGGCATACAATTATCGTGGTCTCTCAAGGCATGCTCCCAAAGGACCAATACTACAAGAAATTTAAGAAAATATTGGAAGCCTTGGAGGACCATAACCGACTTCTCATTACTATGGTCTCCTAGTTAGTGAAGCACAATGGGGGTTCATTACAAGTCTCTCAGGATGGTTGTCAACATGTTGGAGCCTACATGGCTGTGGGACTTAATACTAAAACCTCTACACATACCTCCCATGTGCCTCGTTTTCATGGTTGATAGTGACATGGCTCTTCTCAGTATGACTATCTATGAGTCTTTTTGGTTTCAACTATTTAAATTTAGAGAGTATGGTTATATATTTTACTTGTTTAACATCTTTCTAGACTTTTGGTTAGTCACAGTTAGGATTGGTTATTATTTTGATTCAAGTCAGGTTTCCCTCTTTAGGTAGGTAAACAATTATGTGTTTTTTTTTGTATGGCCGAAAACCTTTATGCTATATGGTTTATTAAGGACAATAGGAATCTATGTACATTTTGTTCATAATTGAATAGAAATTATTTACTTAAAAAAAAGGAGTGTCTTTGAGATTTATTTCAATGATGAAACTAGAAAAAAAGGTCTTAGGAAGGGTTGCAAGTTGTATGATATGACATCTATGAAAAACAAGGATGATACAATAAACATAGTTCAACATCCTATATCACCACAAAAAAATTATGTGTTTCCAAAAGAGTTACTTAGGCTATTTCCTAAGCAAGAGATGAATTTCATTATTGAACTCAAACCAAGAACTGAGCCTATCTCAAAGGATTCTTATCATATGAAAACCCTAGAATTGTGAGAGGTGTAATTGGAGATCCAAGGATATTTAGAATTGGAATTTATTCAACCTAGTATATTATTATGGGGAGCAATAATGATCTTTGTAAGGGAGAAAGATGGATTATGAATTCTTTGTATTGACTATTGAAAATTGAAAAATGAAACCATAGGAAACCAGTACGTCTTTCCCAAGATTAATGATTTCTTTGATCATATGAAATGGAAACTATATTTTCAAATATTGACTTGAGATTGAGATATCATTCGTTAATAA
Organism: Picea abies; assembly: GCA_900067695.1. Classification (NCBI taxonomy): domain Eukaryota; kingdom Viridiplantae; phylum Streptophyta; class Pinopsida; order Pinales; family Pinaceae; genus Picea; species Picea abies. Next base: position 6,912 of record CBVK0100527367.1, read on the forward strand.
TTATGGAAGAGGACATCACTAAGATGGTGTTTAAGATGTTTTCTAGTCATTTTGAGTTTATAGTGGTGAAATTTAGGTTAACATATGGACCACTTGTCTTCATAAGTTTGATGAATGGGGTGTTTTGATAATACCTCGACAAGTTCATGAAAGTATTTCTGGATGATATTTTGATATATTAAAGGACATCAGAGAATAAAAAAGAACATTTAAAGCTAATTTTGCATTGCTTTAAAGAGCATAAGCTATATCTAAACTCTCTAAGAGTTATTTCTTTCAATTAGAAGTTCATTATTTAGGGTTACATCATTTTAGGAGAAAGAATTGTTGTGGATCAACAATAACAAAATCTATTATGCAATGTCTCGTTCATGCAAAAGCACATAAAGTATGGAGTTTTATGGTCTTGAAAAGTTATTATATAATATGTGTACATTGTTTTCTAACATTGTGAATCCTATTACGGAAATAGGAAAGAAAAAATAAGAAATTTGTATGGTTGGAGCAATGCAAATGAGCATTCAACAAACTTAAACAATTGTTGATTATGACTCACATATTAAAGGTACTAGTCATGGATCATGATTTTATAGTATGTATTGATTCCTTGAAAGAAGTATTGGGTGGTGTCTTAGTTAAATAATGTAGAGTGATAGCCTATGCTTCAAGGAAATCGATCCCACGTGACATGAAAATAATAGTTATGTAACAACATGGTACAATAGTGCATGCATTGAGGTTTTGGAGACATTACTTGGTTGGAAGAAAGTTTGCACTAAAGATTATCAACATGGACTTTAACATATATTTACTCAAAATGAAAAAAAATATATTTACTCAAAATAGTTTGAATGTTGAATAGAAAATGGGGTCATAATTATTGAATCCATATGATTTAGATATAAAATATATTAAATGAATGTTAAAAAAAAATAAAAAAAACAAAAACAATTCGATCTTCTTGCTGTTACTTTTTTCGATGAATATTGAAAAAAGATATTGAAATTACAATAAAGTGAAGCAAGGCAATCAAAATTAAAGATAAAATTAGAAAATAAAGTAATAAGAATTTCCAAATGAAAGGGATATGCTTTGGATAATTAGGAATTATTGATATTTTACATAAGGATTTGTGTACATTAAAATAAATAAATGTGTAAACAATCATGAAACACATATAAAAATATATATGGCTCATCCCTGAGTGAAGAAGACGTACCAAGATATAAATTCACTATTCTTTTAGAGTGGAATAAAGAAGGAAGTAGTAGATTATGTGGTTATATACATAAAATGTTAGAAAGTGAAGGTCAAGTATTGACATCCAACAAGATTAAGATATAAATTCACTATTCTTTTAGAGTGGAATGAGGAAGGAAGTACCAGATTATGGAAGAATGAAGTAGTAGATTATGTGGTTAGATATATAAAATGTTAGAAAGTGAAGGTCGAGCATTGACATTATAGCCACACGTAATACCACAATTGAAATGGGAAGTTATTTTAATGGATTTAATATTGAGATTTTGTATGACATCAAGGAAACATGATTCAATCTTTACAATAGTGGATATTTTAACAAAGAGTGCACATTTTATTATAGTAAAGAATACCTATCAGATGTTAGAAATAACAAGTGTTTTTATAAATGAGGTAGTGAGATTGCATGGAATTTCGAAAAAAAAAATCCTTTTGGATAGAGGTTTAGTATTTATGGGAAGTTTTTGTACTAGTTTGCAAGAACCTTTGAGAGTGCAACTTAATTTGAGTATGACACATCATACTTAAATATATGGATAGATAGAGAGAGTAAATCAAGTGTTATATTATATGTTGTGTATGTATATAATGTATCGACATAATTAGTGGAAAGAGTATTTACCTCTTGTGGAATTTTCATATCATAACATTTATCAGAGTTCAATGATGATGGCATGTTTCAAGCTATTGTATAGTAGGAAATGTAAAAATCTTCTTAGTTAGGATAGACTGGAAGAAAAAATCTTAGTTGAAATTGAAATGATTCAAGAAATGGAACAGAAAATAAAAAAAAATATGGGAAATATTAAATGAAACTCCATATAGACAAAACATTTATGCATTGTGCACATAGAATAGATAGAAGTTATAGAGAAGGAGGTGAAATGGTTTCACAAGTTATCTAGCAAAAGACTTCTATTAAATTTGGCAAGTGGGGCAAGTTGTCTCCATAGTATGTGGGGCCATTTAAGTTTACTAAAAGGTTGGGATAAGGGACAAGTTGTCTCCATAGTATGTGGGGCCATTTAAGTTTACTAAAACATTGAGACTAGTTTCTTATCGTGTTGCAATACCATAATCTTTAAATTGTATGCATAATGTTTTTCATGTGTCTTCTTTGTGCCATTATAGTTCAAATCCTTCTCATGTTATTGATTGGAGTCATTTTCATATGCAAATAATTGGTCCTTAAAGGTTGAAATGATATGCATATTGACTGACAAACTTGACAACTTCAACGCCATTTAGTCCACTAGGTTAAGGTCTAGTGGGATAGTTACAATCCTAGTCCATCTATTTGGGGGGATGCAACTAGGATGTGTCAATAGTTTCCCTATTTATTTTAGAACTTTTGGATGAATTTTATTGAACAGGGGATGTATATCTAGTCCATCTATTTGGGGGGATGCAACTAGGATGTGTCAATAGTTTCCCTATTTATTTTAGAACTTTTGGATGAATTTTATTGAACAGGGGATGTATATCGTACCCTATTTTTCTTTGAATTTATTTGACTAATATGTTTATTATTGTTTGAGGGTATTATGGATTCAAGAATGACCTAATTGGTTGATAGATATATGTATGGATGATGTGATCTAGACTTTTGGTTTGGTTTGGTTTGATTATTTCTTGCTGTGTTAAATGTGTACATATATATTTTATGTTTTATGTTTTGATATCATTATTATGGTATGATATAGGAAGATTTGGTTATATGATGTGATTAATTATTGTGGCTTGTGAGTAGCTTGAACTACATCTTTATATTGATTCATGTGTCAATTGTTAGTGACAAGTGTTGCCATGGAATATTGAAAATGAATGTATTTAAATGTGTACATATATATTTTATGTTTTATGTTTTGATATCATTATTATGGTATGATATAGGAAGATTTGGTTATATGATGTGATTAATTATTGTGGCTTGTGAGTAGCTTGAACTACATCTTTATATTGATTCATGTGTCAATTGTTAGTGACAAGTGTTGCCATGGAATATTGAAAATGAATGTATAGTTCCATGATGAAATCTATTCTATTTTATGATGCTATATACAGTTTTTCAAATGCAATGAGAAGAACTATAGGTGCATATGGATTCCCAATCAAGTCAAGAATTTTCGACATAGGATGGGGTCAAATTATGTATACTTGACATGCATATGATATTGATTATTTCTTATTCATAATTATTAGATAGTTATAATTGGTTTGCTTGTCTCTATATGTGTGTAGAGACAAGGAAATTTTTTCCAAATAAGCTTACATATGGGAAAAGAGTTGTATGAAAGTTGTGAAATGATAGTACCTTTATGGAGAGGAGGTATAGGTTGTCTATTCCTACCTACTATTTTCCCTACCATGTAACAATTTGGAAAACATATGTTTTAGAGGGTAGGTTGTAGATTTGGTCAGTCAAGAGGTTATGCTAAGGGACACACAGTAAGGTATCAAACCTTATTCCATAATGACCATTAGTCTCTCACCAATGGTGAAGGAGTTCGGTTAACTAAGCCCCAACCATCACCTCATTCTCAACAATTGGATAATGATACGTCAAGGACATGTGTGAACATGGCACCCTTGGCACATATTGATAGGTAGTACTTGAAGGGAATATAAGGACATGGAAACCTTGGTATTGGTGTATGTGTATTTGTATATATGAATACTCTAGGATAAAAATATCCATTGACATATCCACATTATTTTAGCATGCAAATTTAATGAAATTGCATAAGTGGTTTGATTGATCATATAGAATTATGCATATTTTTGGGAAAATAAATATAACTTACTTTTATAATTGGAAACATAAATGCATTTATAAAAGGGTGACTTAAATAGAAATAAAATAATTTTATTTAAATAGAAAATAACAATTTCATGTGCACCCACTCAATAAGGAGAAATAAAAGTGATTTAGAGAACATTTAAGAATAAAAATAAAAGAAGAGGTTGGGATGTGATGAATAATCTTTATGTTTAAGTTTAAATAAAAGAATTGCATGTGCATGGAGTGAAAAATGGGTGGGTGAATAATATGAAATTAGTAATTACAATAGTTAGTATTTTTCATGATAAGGACAAATGTCATGAACTTTAAAATCTATATAATAAAAGATGATTGGGATTGAGAGTGGTCTTTTGCACCCTAAATCTAGATGGTTGTCATAATGCTTAAATTTTTCATAATGATTTTGTTTGAGTTTGATATCAAGAATGTGCTAGTACCACAAGGATAGATACCTCAAATGCTATAGAGAAACCACACATTATAGATGCTATATTTTGTACTCTTTTCGTACAACCCATTGTGACTTTGGGGTTCGAGGGGAACAATAGTACCCTAAGGATATAGTATGGTGGTCAATTGGTAAGATGAATATATATTTTACAAGGGATAATTGGAGTTGACACTTGGATCAAGATTTTAATTGAAGAATAGAAAAGAGAGGGTTTTTTAAACCTTTTGAAAATTGATACGAATTATGAAATTTATAGAAGTGTTTTAATTCTTTAACACTGAAAAAATGTTGTATCAGATTAGAAATTTTTTAAAATTTCCAAAAGATTTATAATTTTTTTTAAAAGTTAATGTTGTTAATAACAACTATAACAACCATTACAATAAGATTCAAAACCAACCTAAACCCTGTATAAATACCCATAGTCAATGCTTTCTTTAATAATAAAAAAAAAAATATATATATATATATATATATATATA
>CBVK0100527368.1:0-11907 GCA_900067695.1 Picea abies
TATATATATATATATATATCCATGGGAATTAAATCATAGAAATATAAGGGCTAGTTAACAAAGATGTGGAAATCTTCTATTATCTTGGGAGAAATATAAATTTTTTTCAACACAAATTGAACATATATTTCTATTAAAGGATTGTGTAGAAGAAACAATGTAGAAAAGGATTACATAAGGCTTACATAGTAGACATATAGCCGATTGTTTGATGTAAATATGCATCAAAATTACTACAATATTTAATGTTCTTACTGGGCTATTTTTAACATCTTCTATGTTGTATACATCCTTGCAAAATTTCCCAAGCCACCACCACACTTTAAAAAACATTCAAGACATATTAGTAGTCATGTATTGAATTTTAGAGTTATGCATAGGGCTTAGAGGATCTTCATATGTGTGCATAGGCGTTGTTCCTCTTCTAGATCTTCCTTGGTTATTCTCAGCTTCACCATAATTTGGGGGATTTCTTCCAAGATTGAACAAGTCCGAGGTTGAATGTTTTCTTGGCGAAGGGTCATCAATTTTTTGTCCATATCATCCATTCTCCTCACTAGAGAGGATAGAATTGCCTCAAATAAACTGAATTGTTCTTCCATACTATTTGTAATCTTGACCAACATTCCTTCCATCTCTTGGAGTTTAGTCATAACTTGTTGGAGTATAGTTGTTTCATGGCCTCTAAAGTTATAGAGTTCCCTCACTGAGGGTTCCATTAGAAATCCATGAGTGCGAGCCCTGTAGCTACTCCATCTGACAATGAATAATGTGTATGGGATAAATGGAGGATAGTAAACTAATAAATAATCATCAAAACGTTTACATACAAGAGGAAAAATAGTAAAAGAACTGATAATATGTTGTGGGATTTGGAGAAAGGCTCCACACAAACCCATGAACAACGCCTAGATTTGTCTCACTAAGTTTCCTAAAGAAACATGAAGACAAAGATGAGGATTCAAATTCAACCTGAATTTCAGGAATACAAAAGGATCTAAAGATGTTGAACCAGAGGGTTTCAACTCTAAACATGAAAGAATGTTTGTCATATCAATCCTAGCTTTGAACCTTGAATTGCACAAAATAGGAGAGGATGTCACAAAAGTCTCATAGATCCATTTGTTTTTATCATCACCCTTCACACATTTGACATATCCTCGAGCTACAATTTCCCTCTAGTTGTTGACAAGACGAAACATTTCTTGGTTCTTGAGGAATGGGGAGTAAGATCCTCTCAATATTAAAATTTAATTCCCTTTGTGGTTGCTAAGAAGCCTCTTTTTCTTTGATATCCGCTAAGGGGTTAATACTTCTCTTAATGTGATGGAAGTTAATGAATTCAAAATCCTTAACTATGACTAAGATTTTTTGTAGAATTCCCCATAGAATATTGTTTTCTGGAGAGTGGTTGTTGATGACCAAGGTTATTATGATCATTGAATCATCCAAGACCATGAGTTTATGGACTTGAAATTCTCTTGCAAGTTTGAGGCTAATATATAGTGCATAAGCTTCAGCTAAGTTGTTTTTCATAATCCCTAATCCCCATGCAAACCAAGACACTGTATTTCCCCCAGGATCTAAAATAATCACACCCGCACCTGCCTCCCCTAGATTTCCATGTGAAGCTCCATCAAAGAAAAGAGTGTGAATGTTTTTTTTTTTAGCCAGATTTGGAATTCCTCTACTGAAATTATGATTTCCCAACGGGGAGGGTATATTATTTTATCATTATAGGAACCAATATATGTAGTTTCCAAAACCTATTGAAGCATTGTTTCTCATATTTTTCAAGGTTCTGATCTTTTTTTAAATTCTCGAATTGCATATATTTTTCACAAAGTGATATGGATCTTATCATTTTTTTCTTTGAGTTGATTTCTCTTTCCTGAAAAGGTTTTTTATTTCTAATTAGCCAAATTTCCTAGCATACATATTTAGGAATTCCTTTCCACAGTCTTTTAAGCCCTGGTTTGTTTCGAAAACTCCCCTGGCAATTATTTTCCCATTTTTGGAAAACAACTTTGATAACATTCGTCCACTGTGTGAGTGCCAACATATCTCCCAAAATCAAATTCCACATTGACTTGGTGAATTGGCATTGAAAAATAAAATGGTGGATTGTTTCTTCATCTTGCAGACATATAACACATCGAGAAGGTCCAACAATGTTTATCTTCTGGAAGTTTTCCACTATCAATACGCACCCATGGACTAGCAACCAGATGAAGGAGTTTATTTTTGGCATGCCATCATTCTACCACATTGAAATCCATATTGTAGCTTTGGGGAAAGAGGTTGTCTCATTCTACATAATTTTTTATCATTTTCTTATTGTGTATTGAGAATATCCCCATCCTCTAGTATAAGGGTCTCTTTTTTTTTGGGGAGCACAACCATGAATTGGTTTGTAGAAGGAAAAAGTTAGGGGTCTTATATGAGGGGGATGAGTTAAATTTTTACATTCCCTCCATAGACATACATTTTCTTCCCACTTGGTTAAATCATACATTGTGGCTATCCCTTGGTCTTGCATCCAGCGTTGCAGGGGTTCCGATTCTAGTTGAAGTGAGAGAGGACTATTTTCCAAGACCTTGTCTTCCCAAATTTTATTTTGTTTCTGTTGGTGACGGAAGTCACTCCTGGATTGCTTGCAGGAGTAGAGCCTGACGCCCATCAATTTTATGTCACAGTGGTTTTTAATAGGTGATCAAATGGACAGAGACTCAGGAAGATATTAATCTAACTCAGAGACTGTGTCTGGCACATGAGAAACAAAGGAGGTCTTGACCTAACTTCATTCAGTGGGTTGATTAAATCATGAACAAGTGGAAGACTTGATAAGAAGGGTGAACAAATTACTTTTGGCAACAGGCTTTCAGCAATTTGTAGAAGAAAAACCCTGAATGTGAGATCCTCTGGTTCAGGGCTTCAAGATACTGAAAAAGGGACTTGACTGGATTCTCCAATTCCAAGTCGTTCAGCGTTAGGAAAATCACAAGGACTGATCAGAGACAATGCAACTGTCATAGTGATCAAATTCTACATCATCCTATGACAGCCACAACTCGACTGGATTCTCCAATTCTGAGCTGCTCCAACACAGTTTGAACAAAGACATGAAAGAAACTGACATCCATAAGGCAAGAAGTCTCAAGAGTTCATACATAACCAGAGATAACAATGCTTCATTAAAGATTTACAACTGGGAGCCTCGCTCAACCATCGATAGATACAAAAATGGTGAAAACGCCTTCATATACTCAAACAACAACAACAACAGAATCGAGACGTTGCATTAAAATCTTTTCATCTGCATGGCTTCTGACAGTCAACACCTGCAGTCTCTGAATGATCGTGAAACTTATGGCAGATGCAATTGAACTCCTGACAGTTCTGTGGGTGAATCAATGTGCCTTTAATTCGTCGCCGAACTTTCCTATTATGGAGGAGGCGATGCCTAACCACCACCAACTGCTTGAATAACTGCTTCATTGGGATTGAGGATGGTCCGGCCAACTCGGCACCTTTGGGACGTGGACAACTCTTCGCACTGCCACCTAGATCAGTTGAACGACCAGATGGATAGGCGGGGAGGCCAGTGCGAGGGATGGGGCGTATGATGGGAGTAGTGGCACCAAAACCATGAGGGCATGACAAGGAGTGATGAGGCGTGAAAGGGATGACGGAAGAAGACACATGGTGGAAGACAACAGGCGGAGGGAGCAGGAGATGAGGTATAATGGAATTGCTTTTAGCGGAAGGCTGACGTGGAAAGGAGCGAGACATGTGGCAGATGGTGAGATGGGGGAAGATACCACACGGACAGAAAGGGGCCCACGCTGGCTAAAAGCAAAGCAGCTGAGAAGGATGAGACCATACGAGCACCGTTGATCCTGGCGCATTGATCTTGGCCATCGGAAAGATGTACACCTAATTCTGGACCCCCCCCTCCGCTTAAAGGTAGAAAGGCAGGGGGGTCCGGAATCGCCTCACGCACTGTTGATCTGGGCATCATGACCTCGACCATTGAAGAGGTGCACACCCGATTCCAGACCCCCCCCCCCCCCCCCCCCCCTCCACTTAAAGGTAGAAAGGCGGGGGGCTCTGGAATCCGATGCACGCCGTTGATCTGGGTGCATGAAATCCTGTCGTCCAGAGTTGATTTCCAATTAAACACGGAAGCATTTGTGTCCCAAAATTAGGACAAGTGGGTTTTTAACCCATTCTTTGCATTCTAACCCCCTTTACAAGAAATATCGCTAACATTTGTCTCCATGGGGGATAGAGTCATCCCTATGATGCTCTGAGAACACTTTTTGCAGATTCAGTGCCTTGTTGTTGGGATATGGAGTCATTTATTATGCTGAAAACAAAAACAATATTTACAAAACAAAAGAGACAAATGCAACTCACAAAAAACATCTTTTCAAGAAATGCCCATTTACTGGGCCACTAAAAACTTCTTTGCCTTCTAGATCCTGCAACCTGTAAGTGTTGTTTGAAAATACTTCAAGGATCTTGAAAGGCCCAAACCAGAGGGCATCAAACTTACTGTGCTTTCCCCTGTCCTGCCTGGGTGCGTCCCATTTGAGCACCAGATCACCCAGCTCAAATTCTTTCTTTTTTCTCTTCCTGTCGAAATCCTGCTTGATCTTCTGCTGATGATTATAGGCCCTGTCCATGACCTGTTCTCTGGTCTGCTGCACTTCCACCATCTGATGAATCGTTCTAACGATATGGTCAGACTCTCCTTCAAGGTTCTGGAGGAATTTCACCACAGATACAGCGAGCTGAGTAGGGAACACAACCTGTGCTCTGTAAACAAGTTGGAAAGGTGAGATGCCCAGGGACTTCTTTGTTGTTACCTGATCGACCCATAGATAAAATTTGAGCTTTGAATCCCAGGCCCTTTTATTATCTTCCAATAATTTCTTAATGATCTTGACCAGGATTTTATTGGAAGATTCTGCCAGTCCATTCCCATGAGGATAATATGGAGTAGAGTGAATCAGTGAAATCTCAAACTGTTCACAAAACTTGACCAGAGGCTCAGACCTGAAGGGGGCGGCATTGTCAGTGACAATCCTGCTAGGGCAGCCAAATCTAGCTATGATGTCCTCTAAGAAGCTGATAATTGCTTTGTGAGAAGTTCTCCTGGTGGGGACAACCTCTATCCATTTGGTGAAATAGTCTATCGCAGTCAGGATCCATCTATGCTAGCCACTTGAAGGGGGATGAATTTCCCCAATGAAGTCCAATCCCCATTTTTGAAAAGGTGCTGAGACTACTGCAAGCTTTAGTGGCAGAGATTTGAGCTATTTCTTTCCTGAGAACTTTTGGCATTTGATGCAAGCTTTGATTTCTCTGCAGACATCAGGAAATAAAGTGGGCCAGTAATACCCATCTCGGAGGATCTTATGGGCTGTGGTCTTCTAGAAATGATGACCCCCACAAAGGCCACTGTGAAAATCAAATATAACCCGTTGGGCTTCTTGTTGGTCCAGGCATCTTAAAAATACCCCTAAAGGGTCCTTCCAGTACAAGGTTTGGTCAATGAGGCAATATTTGACCACCTTGAGCTTTAGAACTCTTGCCTTGCCCTTTTCCATTCCATCAGGGGGCTTCAATTCTTTCAGAAAATACAAGATATCCTTGTACCAGGGGCACGCTGCTAGCGGTAAAGCACCTTGGGAACTCTTGTTGGATGACTCGGCTTGCTCATTGACGAAGTTAATCCCCAAAGCTTTGCAATTGGACTCAGCCAGCAATCTGGCTAAACCCTACCCCTTTACCAATTTGGTGGGCTTAATCTCCAGATCAAATTCTAGGATCCTGGCAATCCATTTACCTCTCCTTCCATCTATGTCAGGCTGTATAAGAATGTCCTTCACAGAGGCTGAAGGAACATACGCAGTGACCCTTGAGTGCAAGACATAAACTCTGAAAGCTTTGAGAGCTTTCACCAAGGCATAAGCCTGCTTTTCCATGATTTCATACTGGAGTTATGCATCTCTCAATGCTTTACTAAAGAAGGCAATAGGTTTCTCTCGCCCTTGATCATTCCTCTGCAACAAGACTGCTGCTACTGTATCACAAGAAGTGAAAGAAAAAATCAGGAAATCTTTAGAATAATCAGGACTAATTAGCACAGGTGCCTCAGTCAACGCTCTCTTTATTTGGGCAAAATATTCCCTAGGTTCAGTAGTCCATTTCACTTCATTTCCCTTCCTGAGCATGGCTGTGATGTGTTTCACCAACTCAGCAAAATTAGAGACAAATCTCCTCAGAAAATTTATCTTCCCCAAAAAGGCCTGAACTTCCTTCTTAGATCTGAGAAGTGACAGGGTCTGAAGTGATTCTACCCTACTAGGGTCAATCCTTACTCCCTCTGCTGACACTATATGGCCTAATAGCTTCCCCTCTTTCATAGCAAACAAATATTTTCTAGGATTTAAGAATAGGCCAAAACTCCGACATTTCAGAAAAACTTTCCTCAGATGACTGCAGTGTTCTCTGTCAGACCTAGAGAAGACTGTTATATCATCCAGGTAGATTACCACAAACTTATCTTTCTCCCCAATAAAGGCTATGTCCATGGCTCGCTGAAATGTTGCCCCTGCATTCATCAATCCGAAAGGCATTTTGGCATACATGAATGTGCCCCAAGGAGTGGTGAAAGTCGTTTTTTCCCTATCCTCAGGTATGACTGATATTTGATTATAGCCAAAGAAACCATCGATCATGGATATTCTGGCCAAGCCAGTTACCCTCTACAGTATGTGTTCCATATTGGGCAGGGGGTAGTTGTCCCTCCTTGAGCTCCTATTCAAGTTCCTAAAATCAACACAGAGTCTGATTTCGCCGCTTTTCTTTCTTACTAGGACCAAATTGGCCACCCAATCAGAATATCTCAAAGGGACGATAATTTGGGAATCTAGCAACTTCTTTACTTCTTTCTCCATGATAGGTAGCAACATGGGATTTATCTGTCTCAACTTCTTCCTGAATGGATTAGCCTCTTCTTTCAGTGGAATCTTGTGTTCAATGACAGACGTGTCATAAGTCTTGAGGTCTTCGTATGTCCATGCAAACACATCAACAAACTCTTTCAGCAACTCAGTATATTCCTCCCTCTGTTCTCTGGTCAAACTGCTTGATAATTTGACGAACCTAGGCTCCTCCTGTGTGCCCACGTTGCATTCAGCCATGTCATCATCTTCACTTGAAACACCACCCTTTACTGCCACATCATTCTTGTCAAACAACCTTTCTAAAGGGACTAGTCCCCTTGGAATGTGATTGCTAGGCAGCTGAATAATCTAGTGATTAGTGATTTTATTTGCAAACACCTCAGGGTGAGGTTCACCCTCCAAATCAGGATCTTGATCAATGTGAAACGCCCAAAAATCATTGACAGTCTCAAGAAAATTTTTGATTTCCATGTTGTCCTCGAATACCTCCCAGTGATTTACATTGTCCGGGATGGATGGTCTGTATCTTATTTTGACCTCACCATAGATCTTCGGCGGTAGAGGGATCTTGAACAGACTCGCCGAGACGACTAAGAATTCGGCCGAGGTATTTTATTCCCTTGGGACAAAATTAATGTTGAAAGCTGAGAATAAATTATCAATTAGGTCCCATACCTCATTCCTATAACTCCTGAGCCGAGGATGTTTAGCCTGATAAAAATTCCTGACCTGATGGATTATCAATTCTGCATCTCCGAACATGGACACCTCTTCAATTCCCATTTCTTTTTCAGCCCTCATACCCAAAACAAGAGCTTTGTATTCCCCCACATCATTGGTAGTTTCAAATTCCAGCTTGTATGACAGGGATATAGTCTCTTGGCAGGGCGATATGAAAATCACTCCAGCACCAGCACCCATACTGGAGGAAGCTCCGTCAAAGAACATCTTCCAGACAGAGGTGATTGGAGGAGGTATCTACTGATTAAGAATAGGTTGTTTTCTTATCTATAAAGGGACCTCAAGAGTTCCAGTGATCTGTAAAAAACTAGACCCTAAGTCGGTGTCAAGTGCGAAGATGGGGTGGTTAGTGGGGTTTGCTTCATCACTGACAATATAGGCTAGCTGGGCCTCTCTGTATAACCTCTTTTGTTCCCCTCCAAAGACCGGAATAGTGGCATATGTAAGGCCCATCTGTAATGTTCCTCCAAGTCTTTTAATCCAAGACCTTGACAACAGCATGCCGAACTTAGGAGGAACATCAGATACCACAATGTCCATGACCACACTCTTCATGGGCAGTTGAAACAGAGAAACCACCAGGTCCTTGATGACTCCCAAACATTGCACCCTTCTTGAATCAAAAGAGTATAAATCATGATAGGCCCTGGTCACTTCTAATCCCAACTCTTCCATTACTATTTTGGGCATAAGGTTATGGGAAGCCCCTGAGTCCATGAGGCAGTTATGTAGCACCTTATCATGTATATTTAGGGATGTGTAGAAGGGAGGGGATGAATCATCTCTATCCTCTACCATGGGACCTAAGATGACGAAAGGCTTTTCATCCTAAAGTTTTATTGAGTCAGAGGGAGGCTGGGGGGACTCAGATTGTAGCAACTTGGAGAGGGACCTTTTGAAGTCTTCATTTTTAACCAACTCAAAAAGGGGTACAGGAATTCTAATCTTCTATATCTCATGCTCAAAAATGAAGGAGGGGATAGGTTTAGGAGCTTCTCTTACCTCAGTGACAGGATCTTTAGCTGCTAGCGAAGAACTCTGGGTCTTCTTTTCTTTAGTTGTGGCTGCTGCAGTTTTAGTAGGCCTATCTGCTATGAGGGGCTGGTCTTGGCTGTCAAAGTCTCCTTCTTTCTTTCTTGACATGAGGTTATATCTGTTAGAAGTGTGACTGGCCCTTTGTTCTTTCCCCAATTCATGAATTTGAGCGCTCATCAGGGATTCTTCATATGTGGACTGCGTCAAATGGGGAAAAGGGGGAGTTTCTTCAATACAGTGAATCTCAGGGCCAAACTCATCTATCTCCTCTCTTTCCTCATGATCAACTAGGTTGTTTTGGAGGGGGGTTTGAACCCTTTGATTATCTCTATCTTTTCCCCTTTGTTCCCTCAGGAAAACCTGAGGGATATTGTTAGTGGGACGTCTGAAACCTCTATTATCAGTGTTCTAGGGATTTCTGTACATGGGCTTCCCCTCTAATTCCCACCTTTCTATCTTGGCAGCAAGTGATTTTATTGCTCTAGTTGTTTCATCTGTCTGATGGGGCAGGGGAGAGGAACTGGATGAGGAAGTTTCAGGCCTATTTTTAGACGTATTTCTATCACCTGCGTTCCTGAGTCGGTTGACAGCCAATATGTTAGATTCTACCTCCACGGCCGCATCCTGCATGTGTGCCAGCGTAACAGCTCTTCTCTCCCTTAGCAGTAGGCAGAACTTAGGATCGAAGGTGCTGGAGTAAGTGATCTTTGCAGAGGCTTCGGAGGGTTTTATCTCAGCAGGAATTTTGTTGTACATTTTATTAAATCTCTTGGAGAATTCAGAAACAGACTCCCCTTCCTTTCTCTTCAACGACCCAAGCTCTTTCATGTAATACATGAAGTCTTTTTTATCTCCCCACTGTCTCAAAAAGGCATTATCTAAAGCTCTGATCCCATCAATAGATCTAGGAGGTAGGGCCTTGAACCATTTTCTAGCCTCTCCTTGGAGACTATGGACAAAAATTCTCATCCATACGTCTGTGTGCATGATAACATTATCATCCGCGAAAGTGTAAAAGGTTGCTAGGTGCTCTTCTGTAGCTATGTTCCCCTCGCCTGTAAACTTGGGCAGTTGTTTAAGGTACCCGTCTACTGGGAGGTTATTGAGAGGCTGTGGTAGCACGAGGGGAGCGTACCTAGCGGCTATGATGACCTCTATTTTGGTCCTAGGGGGATTTTCTCCGGCCATAGGAATATTAAGTGGAGGAGAACTCAGAGGAGAAGGAGATCATGAAGGGGCTACCTGGAATGAATCTTGGAGTGGGGTGGGAAACAAGAGGGGATTCAAGGAGAAGGCTAACGGGCTCAAGTCAACAGGTGCTCCTCTTTGTGCAGGAGTGGGGAAATCTTCTATGGTTGTGGGTCTACGCCAAGGTACAGCTTCAAAGGAGAGGGGAGTGACAAGGATTTCTCCCTCCAATCCCAGACCAGGAGGGGAAAAATCAGCAGGAACACTCCCAAAATTCAGGAAATGGGAAACTTGTGAAGGAGGTCTATCAAGAAACTGAGGAGGAGAAAACGAAGTTCTTACAGAAGGAGATGGTGGATTACCTGTTTCGGCGATGGAAGCTTCTTCTTCAGGGGCCTTTCCTTTTCTGAGAAGCACCTCTAGATCGGTTTCAGGTGTAGCTAGGGGCAGTTGTGGATGATACCACGTGTGTCTGCCTCTAAAAGCCACAATTGATAGAGCAGGTTCTCCCCAGCGGAGTCGTCACAATGGAGTCGCCAGGTGCACAACAACAATCTTGATAATTCTGATATCTGATGCACCTTCAGAATCAGTTAATTGTTGTCGTTCAATCCCGGGGAAAATATTCAACTTTGTCCTCGACAACGGCACCAGACCATAGTCACTCCTGGATTGCTTGCAGGAGCAGAGCCCGATGCCCATCAGTTTTACGTCACAGTGGTTTTTAATAGGTGATCAAATGGATAGAGACTCATGAAGATATTACTCTAACTCAGAGACTGTGTCTGGCATGTGAGAAACAAAGGAGGTCTTGACCTAACTTCAGTCATCGGGTTGATTAAAGGGTGAACAGGTGGAAGAATTGATAAGAAGGGTGAACAAATTACTTTGGGCAACAGGCTTTCAACAATTTGTAGAAGAAAAACCCCGAATGCGAGATCCTCTGGTTCAGGGCTTCAAGATACTGAAAAAGGGACTTGACTGGATTCTCCAATTCCAAGTCATTCAGCGTTAGGAAAATCACAAGGACTGATCAGAGACAATGCAACTGTCATAGTGATAAAATTCTACATCATCCTATGATAGCCACAACTCAACTGGATTCTCCAATTCTGAGCTGCTCCAACACAGTTTGAACAAAGACATGAAAGAAACTGACATCCATTAGGCAAGAAGTCTCAAGAGTTCATACATAACCAGAGATAACAATGCTTCATTAAAGCTTTACAACCGAGAGCCTCGCTCAACCATCAATAGATACAAAAATGGTAAAAATGCCTTCATATACTCAAACAACAACAGCAACAGAATCGAGACGTTGCATTAAAAGCTTTGCATCTGCATCGCTTCTAATAGTCAACACCTGTAGTCTCTAAATGATCATGAAACTTATGGTATATGTAATCGAACTCTTAACAGTTCCGTGGGTGAATCGACATGCCTTTAATTCGTCGTCGGACTTTCCCATTATGGTAGCGGCAATGCCTAACCACCACCAACTGCTTCAATAACTGCTTCATTAGGATTGAGGATGGTCCAGCCAACTCGGTACCTTTGGGACGTGGATGGCTCTTTGCGCTACCACCTGGATCAGTTGAACGGATAGATGGATAGGTGGGGAGGCCAGTGTGAGGGATGGGGCGTATGACAGGAGTGGTGGCACCAAAACCATGAGGGCATGACAAGGAGTGACGAGGTGTGAGAGGGACGATAGAGGAAGACACATGGCAAAAGACAACAGGTGGAGGGAGCAGGAGATGAGGTATAATGGACTTTCTTTTAGCGGGAGGCTGATGTGGAAAGGAGCGAGACACATGGTGGACGGTGAGATGGGGGAAGATACCACACAGACAGAAAGGGGCCCACGCTGGCTAAAATCAATGCAGTTGAGAAGGATGAGACCGTCCAAGCGTCGTTGATCCAGGTGCACCGATCTTGGCCGTCGGAAAGATGTACGCCTGATTCC
>CBVK0100527369.1:0-11907 GCA_900067695.1 Picea abies
ACCTATAGATTCAAATTCTCTACTTTCCTGTGCATGGATAATAAGTGAAGGATAATTTTTGCCTAACTATCTATCCCTCACTTATCTTGGAATTTTTATTTTCTGATTGATCTCTAATCCTTGCGCCCTCCTTGTGAATGATTATCTCTGCATTTTCTCTTATGATTAACCCCTGATCTTTGTGCTTTCTTGTGAATGAGTATCCCCGCATCTTGATTGATTAAACCCCCGATTTTCTCTGTGTTTTTAATTGCTTAATATTTGGTAAATCTATGCATTTTTGATAATGTCCAGTGTTGAGGAATGTTTAAACTCTGCAATGAGTGATTAATCTTGAAGGATTAATCTCTGAACAAATCATTTCCACCAAATCATTTTACCCAATTGGTTTACCCAAAATCGTTTTGAAGGATCATTACTTGTGTTCGAATCCCCTTCTTGAACTCGAATAGAATTTACCCAACGAGTTTGTTTGACATCGATTTATTCTGGACGATTTCTCTTCTTGGCTTGGGAATGACAACTATTTGAACATCTTCATTTACACAGCTCTCACACTATGAAATTCGTGGCTCATTACACAACATTCAACACGATTTTTCTGGGCATATTACTTGGCTTCAACCACGATTTTTCTTGGCATTTTTACACAGAGAGTAACTGTTTTACCTAGCCACATATTTACTAGGCAACATTAACGCTAGACATTGATTTATCCTCTGACATCGATTTTAATTCTGGGCGATTTTACCTTGGCGGTTTTTAACTCAACGTTTTACCACTGTGATTTTTCTAACTCTGCGATTTCATATCTTTATTAAATTATTAAATTGTTAGACCTCAATATCATTATCGGATAGCAATTCAATAATTGTTGACAATAAATATATTTGACAACAAATTACTATATATCTGTGAACATATATAAATATAACAACGCTATCTTTTATTTGCTCCACGATTTCATCTCTATTTATGCCAACATTTTCATTTATTTACCCTGCGATTTTAATATGTATTGACTGCAAATTACCCATATCTAATGGACAATGATTTAATTGCATTATTGCTGTGCATGACATCGAATTCGTGCAATGATTTTATGAAAACGATTTTCATTTATGATAACAAACTCATGTAGCGGTTTATGATAGCGATTACTGTAATTTTATAGAGTTAAAATTTTCCCTTGAAATGTAATTCAACAACTATACATTTACTCAATGATTTTAGTAACATTTACCCAACATATCATATTATATAAGACCCAACATATCATTGTAACCCCCAATGATATCATTATAATTATCATGGATAGCGATAGCATTATTATAATCATCATGGATAACGTTTTTATCATGTTAATTCCTGTGCTTTTAATATGGAAAAGTCCCTCCGTTTTTTTAATCTCAGGGATTTTTAATATCTAGAAACTGCGATTTAATATCTAGACATCGACACCTTCTTTACATGGTAGCCAATGATATATTCCTTATGTTCTTTATATTTTGCTGTTATATTCTTTACATTTCCAATGACTAGCTTTGAATAACAAATTTATGGTAGACAACGTTGCCACTGTTAGGACAAAGATTTCATTTCATGGATAGTAATATTACTGTAGCCTTCAATATCATTGTTAAACATCAATTTATTTTATTAGACAACATGGTTGATAACGATGATTAGATAGCAATTTTTTTATATGGTTTCAGTTAAAAGATAGCATATTCAATTTGTTTTAATATTGTTTAAAAGGACATGTTCCATATTTGTTTCTGTTGAAAGGATAGTGAATTCCTCCTTAGGAAAATACTTATCTGATATTGGAATTGGAAAATAGTTACAATGAGATAATTGTTTGATAATAATTATTTTAATGTGTACAAATTGATGTATGTTTGCAATAGAAATTGTTGCGCAAGGAGTTTAATGTGTTGTATGAATGTTATAGTCATCAGATTCCCTTGTGTCTTGTGTTGTTGTTGATTGTTGGTTGGGTGCTTGGGTTTAGTCCTCATTTTTTTTAATATTCTTTTCCACTTCTTTTAATATTTTTTAAAAACCAAATAGTAAATGATTATCTTGTATATGGTCCAATATTCTTTCCACATCCAAGATAGTTGATGATGATCCAAATCCATGGCAAATATTCAATGGTTGAAGAAGAAATTTGAATTTGGAGTTATGTGGTAAAAGTAAGCATTGTTGCAAACTCCAATTAGACCTGTAATCATCACCAAACTAACCCAACTTTAAAAGTTAAGTGAGAACATGCTATTTTTCTAACATTTAATCATAAACTCACTTAAAATACCTCATATAACTTTAAAATGGTCTTAATGCAAGGTTACGAGAACAAAAAAATGGTTAAAATTCAAGGAAAAAAGGTGTGAAAGATGACATTTTGGTGACCCAACAAGCAACTCCTTCTATCATGGCACTCTTCTTGTAGGGTGCCTGGATTTCCATCTTAGAAAATCAATCAACAACTACAAAAACATAATTGTGACCACTAGAAAACCTGACATAAATTCAATGGAGATGGAATCCCAACTTTATCCAGTGTGGGCAAAGGTGTTCACATTCCCTACTTCTTGGCTTTAGGTTTTGCAATTGCACAAGTAGTGCACAACCTAATTAATCAACTAATGTCGTATGAGAACTTTAGCTAGTAGAAGTACTTATGTAGAACTACTGCTATCTTCTACATGTTAAAGTGCCATGCCACCCATATTTAGTTTTGTTACCAAATCATATTCTAAGTTTCATTTAAAGGAAGATAAAGATGTCCCACAATTAGGGCTACGTTAAAGTATTATTTCGTCAAGAGTTTAGGACAATGATAAATGTCACAACCAGCGGATGAATAAGGTAGTTTACAACTTAATTGCTGCTTCCCTTTTTATATTTTATGTTTAGGTAGAATTGTTGAAAGTTCATGGACCACTTTTGATGGCAGTAATTCTACAACTTACCCCAAGTCTACATATATTACAAAGAATTATGGTGAGCATGGATGAATGTTTACTTTCCTATAATATATTGCTTCCACTACTAACATTCCTATATATGGGCGACATAATGGAATAAAGATTAATGTGATTGGTTGGGTTTTGTGACCTATGTCAGAGAGTGTCAAACTATCATAGGCCACTGGATATCTATGCCTTGATGCTCAAACTACTTTCTAAGAGGGAAACATTCAAAGATGCTCGTGTTGTGGGAATGCTACCCTAGTATTTCAATCCCTAATACCTTCTTGATCCTTTTGGTTTCCTTACGCAAAGTACTTGCTTGAATGAGAATAGTAAGAAGTTTTAAGATGACATTTATTTAAGAAAGCAAGTTTTCTTCCTAGGATTTCATACATATTTGCTCTTTTTTAATTTTAAAGATAAAAGTTTTTTAGTTTGTTTTTCCGATTCATAAGAAAAGAAAGTAAAATAATGCAGTTTAAAGGAATTGACAACAAAAGGGAAAATCACAAAACTTAAATGAACATTTGATAATTTTCACAATTTAACCCTATTTTGTTTTTGTAATGATTGCAAAAAGGAAGAAAATCATGTAATGTTGAAAGACAATTGAAGGTATGGATAGATCTAGAAATAAATTTATGTTATAAAAGAGTTCCTCAATATTAGATTCATGAAATAACAATGGTTTCACAACCTTTTATGAAAGACTAGATGAGTTCTACTTAAAACTTACCTTGAAGTTTCCAATACCATACAGAGGCGAGGGAAAAACAAGGAGAAGTTATAGGACTAATTTCAAAGTGGACAAACTAAACCCTTCGATCAACACACCATTTTTTCATGTTATCAACATATTAGTATAGTCATAAATGTTTAAAAGACCACTGACAACCAATAGAAACTATTATACCTCATGTCTCAGGAAAGGAAAGCATTCACTTAAACATCATTCAAATCTATAGAGAGTATTGTTTCCATCATCAATGTTGTTGGATGTACTAGAATGCAATATAATGAAGATATTTAGATCCCACACTCAAGTTTCAAAAATTTTTGGTGTACCTATACTCTTCTATCATTGTCTGTCCATCTCTTCACCTTTTTAAAGTGACTTGGAAGACAATTCATAGTTACAATTTATTTTTTGTAATAAATAATAAAATATGTGACCTTTTAAGATATATGGGAAAAGTAGAGGTCAATAGTAGAATTAAACATATTCAAGATTCTTGAGACTGGGGAGTAAACTAAAACGAGGTTCGCCACACTAGACATAACTTAATGCACCATATCTAGTACAATCCATGACCTCCACGTGCTTACCTCACCTTAAGATTGTTAGGCATGTTCACATTTCCTCCTTATTCCTACCCCTATCACCTTATCATTGCCTCCTTTAACCTCAAAATTTTAATAAATGGAAAATTAGTAACATGGAAACTAAATAGTCATCATCCATTATTTCATGCTCAACATACACCACAATAGAATGACAATATCATCACCATCATTGAAACAAAAAATTGAAGTTGTCACCCACAAACTTTTGTCATTATAGAACCACCATATAAACATATGGTAGGAGGAGCAACAACAATCCATGTTGCCATCAAGTGCCTATGAGAAAATAAAATGCAAAATATATGTTCCACTCTATATTTTGCAAGCATATAAAAAAATTATACCATGATGCTTATGTATAAAAAATAGGCTTTTGTCTATCCCCAAGTGCAAAAGTAGTAAACAATCATGTTTATACATCCATCCATATACCTCATAAATCCAAAATAGTAATGTTTGAAGTCAAGTCCAATACCAACACAAAAAATAAATAAATCAAAATATCATCTTCCAACATAGGACCAAGGTGAATCTAGTCTTGAGAGATATAATGAGGATGGTTGGTTGTCAGTAGGGGTGAATTGCAAATGAGTAAACATCTTGGGGTGCATATCGTCAAAGGAAATTTATATTCTCATTTTCCCTCTAAAAACAAAAGAGTGGGTAGAGTATTCAACATGAATTTGGTTTGGGAAGTAGTATGAGACTCAACAACGACAATAGGTTTTACAACAAGGTCTTATGAAGGACCTTCAAGAGGCATGGGTGGATTTTCCTCAATAGATTTCAATTTTTCTTTATGAAGTTCAAATTCATAAATAAGAGGTTTGGGAAGAGGTGGTCTTGTAACTACATATTTATGTGGCGAAGGTGCGACATTAGAAGAAAAACTTATGTTTAGAGAATTCCCCCATCTGTGTATCTAGGAAGAAGTAGGAGGATTCAAGGGTTCCTTGCATCCATCATACCAACAACAAGTTAAGGTGGATAAAAATCCGAGGCAAGGTTAAGATTATGTACATGAGGTAAGACAACATCATTTATCTGATGAATATTATGATACAATGTTAATTATGGTGGGAGAGGTAAGAGAGGAGGTTTAAAATTACGGTTGTCACCTAAATATAGGTGACCAGTTTGAGATAGTTAAGAAAAATTATTGAAACCAACATCAAAGTGAACAAAGAATCTAACTCTATTTCTCCATCTGCCTTACTAGATGTTGTTCTCTCTTTGACCTTGTGCTTTCCTTGGTCCGCAGGATGGTCCCCTTCCCAACAAAACTAATATTTACACACAAACCATACAAGCAATATAAAAAAGTCAAGCTTAAAACTTATAACTACATGCCATTGTTAAATAAAACCATGAAATATTGAAATCATGCACAAAACATAAATTAATCATAGAATGTTGCATGTAGTCTTATATTTGAACCAAGTCAAAATGCAAGCAAAAGGTTACCATGAAAAATAGAAGTAAGAGAGAGGGATCCTTGATGGCAAGCAAGTTTGCATAGTTTTTATTGTGCGACTAGTGGGAGGTAATTTTTTGCATATTGCACTTGCAAAAGAATTTGAATTGCTAAAAAAAGACCAACTACAATGTCATTGCAAGGTTGTGCTTGTGAGAGAAGGATAATCATATCCCAAAGCAATAATAAAATTATCTTATTTGGGACAACCAGAGAACACGATTCTTAAAAAATTCAAGTAAACTCAAGTTGTGCATTATGGGAAAACATTATCATGTAATATGTTGCAATAGAAGGAATAGGCACATAGTATAATAAGAAAAACATTCTCATGTAATATGTTGCAGTAGAAGGAATATGCACATAGTATAATAAAATAACATCTAGTTTGAAGAAGAATTCTACTTAATGTGCTGAATGGGCGCCAAAAGTATAAAGATAATAAGGACATAAGATATTTCCCCACATGTTCCCTAAGGTTCAAGTGAAATATGTGGGTAAAAACACTGAAGAGAGACAATTTTGCGCCAAACAAGTGAATATGCTAAACAAGAGAGGTGTTGAAAACAAATTGATTTTTTTGTTTTCTATTTAAAGCACACAATAACATATGGTAGAGAGAAAAATAACACTATGTGAATTTTGTGTTGTAAACGATTAGTAAAAAAATGGTCCAGTTGGTAACATGACATTCGAGATTCCCCAAAGGTATTGAATCAAACCATAATTAGCCCAAACTTTGGACAATGAGATTCCCGAAAACAAATGCTAAGTAACTAATGACACATGAGGAAAAGTTACTAATTGGAATGGAGGGTAGAAGGAATGATCATGACAAGATTCGAATACATAGGGATTCCCATGAGGAAATGTATGCACAAATAGAGAAGGGGTAATCCCATGTTTATACCTCATAAATAGAGAAGGGGTAATCCCATGTTTATACCTCATAAATGAAGAGGGCATTGTGATAGAAAATGACAACATATGCCAAGAATGCTAAAATAGGAGGTGGATTAAAACTAAGGAATGATTTCAAGGTTGATAGCCCATGGAAATCAACCATCATGACCACTGGTTGTGAAAAGAAAATGAATCAGATGGCTCGAGGTGTAAGTGGTTAAGATCTCAGGCCACATGGTTGTGCAAATATAATATACATTCTAGGCCACATGGTTGTGAAAAGATAATATACATGCTACCACTGAGACTATGTAGGATTCAGGCACAAAAATTCAATTTTAATTTAGTGTTTGCACCAAAACGTAGTAAGACAATGAGCTTGGTAATAATATGACAGTGCAAAGAATGGGTAAAACAAAAAGACAAAGTTGTTTTCATGTAATAAGAGCTTCAACACAACACATGGAAAAACCATTTGACCCTAGACAAAGTGGCCATGACACAACAATGCCCAACAAAGAAGGTTAGTTTGCATTAGAAAATAAAACATTCCAAGTGTTTGACAATTTATAACTTTTGTTTTAACCATTATTTATATTTTGCATGTGCCATAATGATATTAATGAAAATAATAAACACAACCATCATCTTCCACCTTGTATTACATCAATGTGCCACAACCATATGCCAACCAAGGTGGATACAATTAAGAACAACTTTCAAAAAATGCTCTCACAAAACCAATAACATATCATCATCTATGTGCATCATAAAGAAGCATGAGCCGATAATCACTCGCATGACCATAACATTGCAAAACATAGGAATAATAAATATAAAATCAAGCATAATGTGTATGTAGAGAGATATTGCACCACACAACACCATATCATAACTAAAATGCATGTGGAGTTGTCATCATTCAACCATCCTTTATGGTACGACATGAAGAAGAATATCACTGATGAAGGAAACATAGATAAGATACAAAATTGTGGTTGGGTCCCCTAATTTGGCTTCAAAATTTTAAAAAAATTTAGAATTAGGGATGAAACCGCAACACCTTGTGATTCCCACATCATTGGCTAAAAGGAGGTTCAACACATGGAAACTCCACCAAGAGGGATAATTACATCCATGACACAATTTAGAGTTTCTTATTTTGTAGACCAACTACATGTATTGTATAAGGAATAGAAGTAGGCCAACAAGTGCAACTAGTTGAGATTGGTCCAACAACCAAAATCACTTGTAATAATGACCAAAATTCCATAATATTGTTGGTAAGGGCAACAATTTCTATGAAATTCCATTCCAAAACTCTAAAATCAAGGGGATGAATCATAAGAAAGAAAATAAGATGATGGAAATACAATTTAAAACCTATTATAGAAGTGGCACTGTTGAATATTACACTTTGTTTGGTACTTGGATTAGTTTGCAAAAATATGTAGCAAACTACTATGATCACCTACTGAGACTTTGTCAGTTAATAAAAATTAGATTGCATGTGTCAATTAATGATTCATAGTCCCCTTTGAAATTAGGTTGGGCTAAATATCAACTCAAGAAAGAAAGATAGAACATAACTATATATATTATTACTATTTGTTTATGTTGATTTTTGAGTGTTATGACAATAAAAAATAAGACTTTAGGTTTGAATCATTCACCATGTAAGAGAACAAACAATCATGGTCATCCTTTAAAATATTATGGATCTATTAACTATTAGAGAAATTATGGGGATAAATATATGACAAAGTTTCTTTTGCCCATGAAGGATTGGATTTATTTATTTGGATTGGATTGGATAAATATCATGTCCTTGCTTCTGAAAATAATGAAAAACCTTAGTAGAAGGAGAAGAAATAGAAGAAGACCGTGGAAAAGACCTTGTAGCAGAAGGTGCATATTTGGAAACGTTGGAGGAGGATGAATCCTGTTGAATTATTTGATGATTTAAAAAATTCTATTCAACGAACTGTGCTTGATTGTACATGACATCAAGGTGGTGATATCCATGTACTTCAACTCATGATACAAATGTTTGTGCAAGCCACTTTTAAACTCGAGGACAAGTTTGTCAACTGCATTAGTAATCCCGAGAAGAATTCACAACTGAAATGGTGAATGCATTATTGCACATGCATGTTGAATCCTTGATGTAGGTGAAGCCACTTGATAGTAATATCTTATTATAGATGGAAGGATAAAATGCAAGACTAAGGACTTCCACAAACCAAGTTCAAGTGGTGATTGGGTTTTGATTCACTTCATGTTCTACAACCAAAATCTTGGAAATCCTAGTGAGCTTCAAATTCATGAATGTAACTTTTTCATTGTTAGGTATCACATTATAGTGAAACTGTGTGTCCACATCAAGGATCCAACTATCAATGACTATCGATTTGTAGGATTCATGATAAATGAGCACCTCACATTTTGTGCAATGATGAGATGGTTTGCTAACGAGGATATTGTCGACCTTATTAGCTAACGATGAAATTATGTTAGCAAGTTCCACCACCTTTCAACAAGTGTCATTGTAGTTGTCGTGGATGGTGTAGTCATCACTATTAATGCAGAGGAAAAAGGATAGATTACAATAACCCTAAAAAATTGTTTCTTGTAATGGTTTTACAAACACAACTTTTTCTTAAAAACTACAATAGTTTCCCATGATGAATGAAAACTTTTCATAAGAGAATTAACACCTTTGGCTAAGACCTCAGTGAATCAAAATTCTTTTCATGCCAATAGTTTATCTCCTCATACAAGAAGATTTTGAAAAATATATAAAGTATTCAAAAAGGAGTATCATATTTCAAAATAAAGGTGAGAGGACATTGTTTTCACCTTTGATTACCTTTCACACTAACATGCATATGGAAATCAACCTCTCCATGATTGGATCTAAAGATAAATTCACCGAGTGCTCATCTACGTGGAAGAAATGACCCATGAAAGGTGGTCAATTCTTACAAAGAAAAAGGTTGTGAAGAGGCTAAGAGTGGAGTTCGATTTCAAATCTCCCTAGTACATCCCATTTGGTAATGACAATATATTTGCAAATGAAGTCGTCACAAATAAGAGAGATGAACCTTATCCAAAAATGAGCCATGATATAATTATCAATATGAAGGTTTAATTGGTGTAAGAGGAATCACATGGATGCCACAGTTCTAAGGGTGGATGCATGGATGTATGTATTTATTTGAGTAAAGAGCCAAATCTGGCCATAATCTAAGAGCTAGAGAGTGGCCTACCTTGATTATGGTGCATAATCTAGGAAAACACAATGATATGGACAAATCCATGCAAATTTGAAGTAGTTAGTGCCAAATTACTATGTGATGTGTTTCTTGCAAGGAAAATTTTTGGAAGAGAAGTTGGTAGGCACTACACATGGGCTATATAGATGATATCTAGGAAAGCATGCAACAAAGCACTTTGAACAACAAAATTCCATATAAAGGTAAAATGCATAAATCAACGCAATTACAGTCTTATGATGTAGTGGGAGAGGTGCTTCATAATTAGGAAATGATAATCTAAAATGAACTCAAATTTGATCTATGGTTATCTCATGGTTTTGGAAAACTCACAATATTCACCTTGATATACATGGAGGGAATCTCAATCTGGAATTGGCAATCTAGAACACAATGATAAATAGTTGAGGACCTAAGGTTGGATAGATGCGGACAACCTGCAATAGAGGTTGAACCACAAGTCTTCTTGTAATTATCCACACTGCACAAACTTATTCATGTAAAATATTCAACCAAGCTATTTTTAAGATCCTTGAGTTTCTCAAGAGCACCAACGTAAAAACTCCTCACTTGGGAAAGGCTGCAAGCTGCTTCAATCCGAGGATTTTGTTTGTAGCATACATGGCATGATCTAAGGAGTTGTGTTTGGTATGATCCACACTATCTTGATTTCCAATGCTAAAATCATACACTAAAATGATCTCAAAGGTTATAATCAAAACAAACAAAATGGAAGAGTGATGAACCTAATCCCAAGAGGATCGAAATTTCTCTGATACTAATGGTGTGTAAATCCCATGCATGAGTAGAGTTCAATACCAAAGTGAAAAAAATAATCTTCAACTGAATTTTTATTAGCACAACAAGCTTCTATAGCTTTACATTAAGATAACTAACTCAAACAAATTAAGAGAAAAAAGCTCAAGAAAATCCTAAAAACTATCAACTATTTGAGAGTGTATGTTTTCATAGTTAGTCATAATTGTTGTGGATATTTTTGGAAATGAACTATTTAAGATGTTTTGAAATGTCCAACGTTTTGAGTGGACACTCCACCCATCATTAGGGATAAAGGAAGATAAATGATACAAAAAGAGTATGCCGAGGAATATATTTATACGAGGAATATATTTATAGGGTAAACAAAGGAAGATAGTTGTTTGAAAATTGAGGTGATCGTTGAGAGTCACTATTAAATTAAAATTTTATGAAATAATAAAATATATAAAGTTTGTTCATTGAGAAATATACAATGGGTAAACCAACCATTAAAGGATAAAGACCGGAGAAGGAAAAGAGACTAATAAAAAAAATTTAATGGGGGAAGTAGGTAAAAATAAATTAGTAATAAGTGTAAAAATTTAAAGAATAAATACAAGTAATAATATAAAATAAATAAGTAAAATAGAATGGGGTTGGAGTAGAAAGAAGTATATAAGATTATCAGGAGCAAATAAGGAATGATAAAAAGAGCACATAGCTGACATTACCCACAACCGGATCGCTAGTCAACTATTTTTGAACACTCCAAATTTAAGCACCTTATTTACTTAGACCAAACCAAAATTTTGGCCTCAACACCCTATTATTCCTCCCATATTATTCGAGGAGCGTTGGAAATTGAAAAACACCCCAATAAATTTAATCATGAGGATGGCTACAAACTCAACCAATCATGGAATCCCCTCATACATTGATTCGACCATTAATCATGTTTCTCTCTTATTAATTTTATTCCCCCCTCTGTCTTTCCTATTCTTACAATGACCTGTTGACTTGAAAACTTGTCACCTATTATAAAAGCATGCAAATGATTGCAAGGCCTATTTATTTATACTATGATATAAAATTAATAGGTGTGGTTCCCTAGAAGAAAGCACATAAAATGTTATTTTCAAGCACTTTCTACATCATATATATATATATATATATA
>CBVK0100527370.1:0-11906 GCA_900067695.1 Picea abies
AATTCTTGATAATCCATTGTGATTGGCCCCAGAGTGCGAAGCCATTCCACGCCTAATACAATATCACAACCACCCATGGGAATAGAGAACATGTGGGTTTTCAGATGGTAATCACACATTTGGAGTTTGCAATTCTCATAGCGTCCCCCACATTTCATAGTACCACCATTAGCGATGACGGTATGAAAATTAGAAACAGAGTGGATAAATAAATCGATCTCATCAACAAGCCTTTGATGAATAAAATTATGGGTTCTACCACAATCAATCAATACCACAACCGAACTATGTTTAACATAGCCCTTGATCTTCAATGTCTGTGGGGATGATATACATGAGATTGCAAGAAGTGATATCACCGGTTCCACAGATTCCATCGGCATGACAACTGGATCTTTGACAGGATCACTTGGTTGAGATTCCTCTCAGTCAGAAACCTCATATGATGGGATGTGGGCATAGGAAGAGGAAGTTGAGGCATCAATCTAGAATAACTTTTGTTCTCTACATTTATGCCTTGGTGCATACTTTTCATCACAATAGAAACAAAGGCCTTGCTTGCAACATTCCTCCTTTTCAGTGGGAGAGAAATTTTGGACCGTCAAAGTTTGGGTTGGAGTAGGGGTAGCCCCTAGGAAAGGACGGGTGGTAAATGGATCCTTTAGGGACGACGCTTGGAGGATGGTCTCTACTTCCTTGCCTAATTGACATGCCTGCAACGAGGTATTAGGATGATGCATGTTCGGATGATCCTTGATAGCTTCTTTTAAACCACTGATAAAACATTCAAGGTAAAATTCATCAGATAATCCCTTGGTATGGATAGAGAACTTTTCAAATTCCGTGATGAGTTCTGTGACAGATCCAGTTTGGCGTAGCTTAGTGAGTCAAACCAAAAATTGTGATTCCCTATCAAAATGAGCACAAACTACTTTAGAGAACATGTTCCAATTGGGAGGTCCTAGATAACATTTACTATGCCACTACCACCACTGCCAACGTTCTCTATCTAAGTAAAAAACCCCCTACATGGAGTTTGGTCTCATCATCTTGAATATGATGAAGGGAGAAGTATTGTTCCATATGAGAAACACACCCGACTGGGTTAGAATCATCAAATTTATGCATGTCAACTTTGGGCACCTTATTCCAAGAAGTTGGAGAACCCCAAGGGGAGTGGGAGGACCGGGTATATTCATAATGATAATATTGAAGTTCTTCTAGGTTTGGCTCAAAATTCTTATCCCTAAAGAGTTGCACCATTTTTTTCTATTGTTGGTCAAGGGTTGTGGTGAATTCATTGCGGAGGGAAGATATGTTGTCGTCAATTTGTTGTTCTACGTGGGACACTCTATCCTCCAAAGTTTCTTGGGACTGAGAGAAAGTGGTAGGCATGGTGAAGGCTTAGGTAGCAAAGGTGTTAGTATGGAAAAAATGGGCTTAAAAATTATAGGTACCCAGTTGATCAGGACAAAGAGAGGAATCTAATGTGATAGGTCTCAAGAAAGGCATCCCAAAGCAGGTTGGGTCCATAGAAAAAATAAAATAAAATTGAAGGGTACCACTGCAATCAAAATGAAGAGAGGAATGCAATGGGCTAGGTCATAAATAAGGTGTTGATAGACCCATAATTTTTTTTTTACTCCTGCACACTTATACTCCGAACTGAATAATACTACAAAGGTGGAATGCCCAAATTCTTAACAGGACAAAATATGTAGTAATTTTTCAACCCTAATGCAGACGACAAGGTTTCACTACAATAGATATTGTCTTTTTCTTTTCTATTTTTTTACCAAGGTCTAGGGTTTGCAGGGAATCTACAGTCAAGGATTTTCCCTATGCTATAACTCTCTTATATATGTGCGAGGTCCAACAATAGTACTCAGCCCAATATCTCAGGGCACCAACAAAGGAGGCTAGACTGTACCCTTAGCCGTACTACTAGACTACCAAGGTACTATAGATTCACTTCCCGAGTGATGTTCTCAGTGACACTATAATAGTCAGGAGACTAATTGGTTTATCTATGGAGGGCTTCAGGATGCCTAGGAGGATCTGTATATAGGTGTTGTCTGATGCACTACCACTCGAAGGGTTACCAACATGGATTACAAGGGTGGCCAACATATGTTCACTTAAGAACCACTTGCATTTCCTTTGTGTATGACTGCCCGGACGCGGGTTTATGCACATAATGACAGATCTCTACAGCTTAAAGACATCAGAATACGTCTCTACCCTGAATTTTTTTTTAGCCCACAAGTCTTTCCATGGAAATATCTCTGATACCACTTGCAATATTACTGATACAATATATTATGCAGAACATAAAATATCTAGTGGGAAATGACATAATAATAATTATATATCCATAAAAAAGATCATAAGAACACCATAAGAACACCAGAATAATCACTAAGAAGAGAAACGTTAATATGATATAAATGTTTACTTGCCTCTTCGAGGGGGAAACCTCCAACAGAGCAGATATTTATTACAATAATCTACGAGAGAAAATATCCAATGCCTCCTACTCTTATTTATACTAATTCCACCTTATAAGGAAACTTCTAGAGGAAGATGTTTCTATAAGTGGAAGATTCTATTAGGTCTTCTTACATTGACTTATTGTTATTTATTTACTAGGAATTATTAACTAATGTCAGCCTTTATTAAATAGAAAACATATCCTACTAACTAATGACTCATGGAGAGGGGTTAGGATTGGATCCTAACAGTGTGTCATACACCTTGAAGTGGTATAGTGAAGAAGAGTATATTTAAGTGTTGTAGTGGAGAAGAGAAAATTGCAATGGTATAGTGAAGAAAAGAAGATTGAAGTAGTATATTGAAGCAGAGAATATTGCAATGTTGTAGTGGAGAAAATAATATTGTAGTTCTATGGTTGAGTAGAGAACATTGCTATGGTATATTGGAGTAGAGAATAATGCAAAACATTGGTAGGGAATAACTTACTAGTGGTTTCCAACAAGTAGAAATTGTGGAAACTTCGGATTCCTTGATAAGCCTAACCTTGTTCAATTAAGGGAGTTGATTGTTCTCGGGTTCCACTACCGACTAAATTTAACATTGACTATGTCCACTTTGGATTCCATATCCACTTTTCATGGAAAAATGTAATTAATGTGATCCCGTCGTTGTTAAGTTTGGTCCATATCCAAACTTATTTATATATGATCTTGTCGGATCGATATATTTTCCAAATAGATCACATGATCATTTATTCTCTTATAGAGTGTTCTTGGTGTGCTTCAGTGCAATGAAGTCATTAGATACCACCATTGGCATTGGAATCTCGTTTTCTCACTTTTTATGTCAATTACTTGTTCTAACATAAATGAAAAACTATAAATGGTTTATGTATTTATTTAAATGACCATTTATTGAGTGCAAGGGATGGAGAAAATTCAGTAAGTAGGTTTTATCTTATTGTTATGCTACCAAATTTTCTCTAGAATGAAGCTACTACTAATCACTCTTATTGAGAGCACAAATATTGTATATTGTAATCATTTAGTTGTTGAATAATAAATTGAGTGTGCCTTAGATTAGGGTTTTTTCTTTCGGAAGGGTTTTCCCCAGGATATCATGGTGTTATTTGTTTGGTGTTCATTTCAAGTTTTTGCAACATTTTTTTTTTTAATTTATGCAACTTATTCTCTCATGGATTAGTTTAGGAAGCGTATTTTTCTCCTCTCCTTCCTTTCATTTGTTATCAAAGATTGATCATCTTGGATCCAAGGTGTTAGGGATAATGTTTTTGTATCGAATCTTTTTTTGAGACGGAGCTTGCATAGAAGGAAATATTGTTGCAGGGAAATGGGAAGCACATCTAGATTATAAATGGAGAATTTTATTGGCACTAACTTTGAGTTGTGAAATATCAATATGGAATATCTTCTCATAAATCAATATCTATGGGTTATAGTATATGAAACTAAACCTATTTGTATGATATATGAAGAGTGGGTGGTGTTGGAGAGAAAGGAAAGAATCCTTATTAAGCTTTATTTAGATAATTTGGTATTTTGAATGTTTCTAAATAAAAAACTACAACATCTCTCTAGAAGAAGTTGGGGGATTTACACCAGGATAAATACTTGGCTAATAATGTTTTTCTACAGAAAAAGTTGTTTTCTTTGAGAATGGGTGATGGTGACTTTGTATCCGAGCACCTAAATTCATTTAATAATATTGTGACCTAATTGATCTCAATTTGAGTGAATATGGATGAAGAGGATCATTGTATGACACTTTTGTGTTCTTTTTCAGATTCATGGGACAACCTCGCAATGGTGATTAGAAGCACTATGAAGACATTGGTTCTTGATGAGGTTGCATATTCTTTACTCTCAAAGAAGGTGAGGTGGAAAGCTTCTAAATCCACTAACGAAGCCTTGGTTATTCGTGGAAGATTGAAGGATAAAGGAAATAATAGAGAAAAGGGTAGATCCAAATCCCATGGGAGACATAAGTCTCCCTAAAAGTCTAAGTAAAATTGTTGGAACTGAAACAAGGTCATGCATTTCAAAAGGGACTATAAGGAATATAAGAAGAAGAATAAGAAGACAATTATTTATTTTGATGATGACTCTAAAAAATATTCTCAAGAAGATGGTGAAGATTTCTTTGTTGCAGCCTTAGCAACCCATGTAGGCCAGAGTGAATGGCTGATAAAATCTAGAGATTCCTTACATATGACTTCCCATCATCACTAGTTTTTAGTGTATGAGAAATATGATGGTGGGATGGTGTATCTTGTTGATGACTTTTATCTTAGCATAGTTGGCCATGTTAGATTCTTGATCAGATTCCTTAATGGTATAATACAGGGGATCAATGGAGTTTTTCACAATTTTAGTTTAGCACGATACCGATTATTAGTAAGCATACTTACTTATGCAGGTGTGTAGGTTTTTTTCTCTGATAACAGGGTGAAAGATGGTCCAAGGAGATATTGTAATCGCTAAGGGTGTTCGTGTGGGAACTTTGTTCCATATTGATGTTGGCACTTTGTTCCATCTTGATGTGTGAACTATTGAGTGTAATAGTTATTTTATTTCTTCAATGGAGAGATCTATAAGATCTACACCCTTACAATTAAAATATCTTGAACAAGATATTGCTTCAGAAAGCAAGTTACATACAAAGAAGACAATGCTATGGCACCAAATATTGGGCCATATAGGTGAGAAGGTCCTACAAGTCTTCAAAAGAAAAAAACTTATTGATGAATTGAATTATTGTGCTCTTAAATTTCATTTTTGTGAGTATTGCATATATATGGAAAATAGAACAGTGTTCAATTTTATTGTAGTTCTAATAAATATTTTGGGTTGTTAAACTTAATTCATTCTAATGTGATTGGTCCAATTAAATTTCCTTAAATTTCTAAGGCTTTGTATTATGTCTCATTCATTGATCATTATTCTAGAAGGACATGGGTATATTTTCTTAAAACTAAATTGATGGTTTTTACTCAGTTTAAGGAGATTACATCTCTCTTGAAAAATCATAATGGTAGGAAGAATAATGTGTTGAGGAGTGATAATGGTGGTGAATTTTGTTTTGCAAAGATTGAAAATTATTGTAAGGACAATGGTATTGAAATACATAAGATATCTCCATATACCCCTCAACAGAATGGAGTTGTAGAACAAATGAATAGAACATTCATGGAGAGAGCTATGAGTGTGCTTAGTGGAGATGTATTAGAGAATAAGTTATGGGAAAAAGTAGTTGCTAATACATGTTAATTGATTAATAGGTCTCCCACATCAACTCTTATAGAGAATAACCCTATCGAGTTATGGAGTTATGGACTGACAAGAATCCCTCACTTCAACATCTTATTTTTTTTGGTTGTGAGACATATTCTCATGTTCCTAAGGATAAGTGGTCTAAGTTGTATACCAAGGTAGTGAAATGTATGTTCATCAACTATGGTGTTCATTTGAAAGGATACAAGCTTTGGTATCTTATGTATGGAAATGTTTCGTATAGAATAAATGATATTTTTCGAGAATTTAAGTGTTCTCCCATAATGTTGTAGATAGAAAAGGATGAAAAGAAGTTAGTGGTTCAACTACCACCTAAGACACAGAAAATTGAACTAGAAAATGAACTATAAGTTCATGATTGACCTGATGTGGAGGAGGGTTC
This sequence comes from Picea abies, assembly GCA_900067695.1. Classification (NCBI taxonomy): domain Eukaryota; kingdom Viridiplantae; phylum Streptophyta; class Pinopsida; order Pinales; family Pinaceae; genus Picea; species Picea abies. The sequence continues at coordinate 6,187 of CBVK0100527370.1, forward strand.
AAAGTGTTAGAAAGAGGAGGAATAAGGCACACCTCAAACATTAAGGATGTCCACTCAACAAAGAAGGAAACCAAACACGTATGTTTATAGTCCATCTGATTTTAGGTGTCTATTTTCTTTATCTACTAACACTGATGAGCCTAGAATAGTGAAATGTGAAATGGATATGGAAGAGAAGGAGTTATGTGCATTGGCTATGGATGAAGAAATGTATGCACTTATAAAGAATGATACATGGGACTTGGTCCCTTTTCCTGGATGTAAATGGGTGTTCAAAAAGAAAATTGGTTTAGATGGCAATGTTGAAAATCATACTTTGGTGGGATTTTTTCACCATGTATTAAGTTAACATGTATTAGGTTCCTATTAACTATAGAACCAACCTTTGATTTAGGGATATAAAAATGGATGTGAAAATTGCTTCCTACATGGTGACTTGAAGGAGGAGATCTATGCAAAACAACAACCAGAGCACTATGTTGAAAAATGTAAAGATACATTGATTTGCAAGTTCAAAATGAATTTATATGGTCTCAAATAGTCTCCTAGAATGTGGGTTTGATTACTTTTTGTTGGGATTAGGATTTGTGAGATGGATCTCTTTGTATTAAAAATAAGATGATGATCATTTCCTTTTTATCACTTTATATGTAGATGATATGTTATTCTTTGGTAATAGTAAAGATGTGATTTGTGATTTGAAGTCTCATATTTCAATTCAATTTGATATGAAGGACTTGGGGGTTACAAAATATATCTTAGGAATGGAGATAAATAGAGATAGAGTGAATAAAAGGCTTTGGTTGAGCCATTGTGAGTATGTAAACTCTATGATACAAAATTTTCATATGACATATTGCAAACCACTGAGTGTTCCAATTTCTATAGGAACTGAGATTTTAGTTGAGAAGTGTCCTACAACACCTGTAGAGATGGAGGATATGTCTTATGTTCCTTATACTAGTGTATTCCTATGCTATACCAAACATTTCCTATGAAATGGAATTCTTGAGTCGATTCATGTCCAATCTTGGACATGAACATTGGGATGGAGTGAAGAGGGTCTTTAGGTATTTGCGAGGTACCTCTGAACATTCCATTTTTTTATTATCATAGTGATGTTTCAAGAGACCCACACTTAGTGGATATATAGTGTTATATGGATTTTTATTGTAAAATGGATGTAAATAGAAGGCGATCTACACACAGTTACATGTTTTGGTTATCTGGTGGAGAAGTGAGTTGGATAAGATAGTGATAAGATGTGGTTTCTTTTTCCATTGTAAAGGAAGAGTATATGGTAGCTATTGATTCTTGTAAAGAGACCATCTAGCTTATGAAACTATGTTCAAAAGTAGGGCTAAGTCAACAAGCTATTATACTTCCATGTGATAGTAATATTATCATTTTGCTAGCTAAGAATGCAACCTTTCATGCAAAGACAAATCATATAGATATCTAGTACCATTTTGTTCGGGACATGGTAGAGGATGGACAGGTGATAGTAGGGAAATTTTACACCCATTGATGAAACCAATGGGTAGGAGTAAATTTAAATGGTGTTGTGAGTCTATGAGCATTATGGGCCCTATCAATTAGCTTTTATTTTGAAGCTTTTATGGGCCCAATTTGATTTTACCCTTGCAAGGTATATGACAAGTGGGATAATGTTAGGATAGCTGTGTCATACCATTGTAGTGGTATAGTGATGAAGAGCATATTGTAGTGCTATAGTGGAGTAGATAACATTGTAGTGGTATAGTGAAGCAAAGAACATTGCAGTGGTATAGTGAAGCAGAGAATATTGTAGTGCTATAGTGGGGCAAAGAATATTTCAGTAGTAGAGAACATTGCAATGGTGTAGTGGAGTAGAGAATAATGTAGATCAATGACAGGGAATAACCTATTGGTGGTTTCTAGAAAATAGAAATGAAAAAATATAAATGGTTTGAAATGGTTTTATTTATGCCTATTTATTTAGTGCTAAGGCTAGAGGAAATGCTAGGAGTAGGTTTTAGCTTACTATTATGCTATTGAATTTTCTCTAGAGTTATGTTTCTATTGAACACTCTTTCTGACATCACATAGACTCTATATCATAACCATTTAGTTGTTGAATAATAAGTTCAGTGTGTTTTAGAGAGTGAGGTTTTTCTCCTCAAAGGATTTTCCCTAATATATCATGGTGTTAATGGTTTGTTATTCATTTCATGTTTTTGCAATTTTTTTTGTTTTTAATTTCTGCACATTATTCTCTCATGGATTAGCTTAGGAAGTGTATTCTGCTTCCTTTCATGTTTTCTATTGTATTAATTTCTTATGCGATTGTAGTTCTTGTATGTTTCTAATGTCTTTGTGGTAATTGGTAATTAATTCTAGCACACACTAATTCATTAACCCAATTGACTCCCGTGACAATAGAATCAATACGATGGCATCAATGGTTGGTATCTACAAACCAATATTTCAATTATTAGATCGGTGGTTTTAACTAATTTCTTATGTACTATGTAAATCACAAGAACCATCCCAAAACTCCATAGTTTTCCTTGCTCTGGTTCGTTATGTGTTCCTTTTCCTAAATCGTGGTTCTAGAGGGCCTTTTTTCTTGTGCTTTGATTAGACACTATGTGAATGCCGGTCACTTCATCAAATTCTTTGTATGAGGCATGGTAACTACCTATAGCCATAGCCATGTCCTTTGAGTTGTTCCAAATGAAATACATCATTTGAATACTTAAAATAATGCATTCCCCAATCCATCGGCATTGTTATTTTCCAAAATGTATATAAACAAATGGTTATATATATTTAATGTTTCATAGTGATATTAGTAGCAATGACAGGAGGAGTTTTTAGGCTTTTCACTTGTGGTCGGAATGTGTGATGAATAGTTAGAGAGTTTGTTTATTCAATGTTGGGTTTGATTATGTTAATATGAAGTATGGAATTCAATTGAGATTTGATTGTGTTAAGAGGTGCTTTCTATAACTCAATATGAGGTAATTGTGTAATTCCTTCCTTATTCAATATGGAGTTAACAAGTGAATATATTAAAAAAAATATTATTAATAAACAAATATTTTAATATAAAACATAAATAAAACATTTCAATGTCCACTTTAAATATAATAATTTTATATCAAATTTATATTGAAATATTTTTTTATACAAATGTAGATTTGTAAATGACAAATGAGAATTATATATATGCCCATTTAAATTATATACTACATTGTAATAAACAAATATTTTAATATAAAACATTTTAATGTCCACTTTAAATACAATAATTTTATATCAAATTTATATTGAAATATTTTTTTATACAAATTTAAATTGATAAATGACACATATGGTGAAATGAGAGTTATATATATGCCCATTTAAATTATATAAATGGTGCTTAAAAAGTTGTAGAGTACATTGTTAATGGGATTAATAAAGTTGTAGAGTGTATTGGTTTTTTTGGGGGTTAATATCAAAGTTCACACAACCAAATTGGAATTGGTTTTCTTAATTAGAATTGGCTTTGGCACTCGAGCAAACAAACCAAACCGAGATCTAAAACAAAGTCATTTAGTGAGTGAAAAAGTTTGAACTTCTTCTGATTGAAAATTACAAAAACGTTATTTTTCAATTCAGCAATAAAGATTCCTTTGGCCATATAATATAATATAGATCAGATATCAATTCATCCATATAATATATAGATCAGATATCCATATATGCGATACTTCTTAGACGCTGATTGATTTCATAACATGATTTAATATTTAATACTTGCTCAATGGAGAATCCCTACAATAATGAATCGTTGACATAACATATAACATATCTCATTAAAATTTTAAATTGCAAATAATTTAATATTAATAGTATTACATATATAATAAATTGATGAAGTTGTTTAAAGGTTTTATGTTTATTTTTTTTTTTAAATATGTAGGAAATTGCAATTTTTTTATTGTTTAAATTGTATTTTTAATGTTTAAATGGATTTAGTATGCTGAAATTGTATAGCTCGAGTGTCTCCTATTATGAATATTGCGGTATAGATAGCGACGCTGAGACATTGTAGAACTCTATTATGGAAGCATTTGGATTATAATTTTTATTTTAGCCTTAAACGAACATTTCACTTCACGGCATCTGTGTTGCATTCTGCTATTCTTCATGAAATTTGCATGAACATAGCATTATTTATTTTTTGTTTTTGAGTCACCGCCACTATACACATGACCAAATTCAACTTACTTTGTGAAGTTGTGCGCATGAACAGAATGTAATTTTCTTCCACCAATGAACATTTCATGGTGCCATGTCGATTTTGAAATACACGTCTATGGTGGGATCAACGGAAACCCTTTCCCTCGCTCCGTTTATTCTCCTTCATTCTCTCCACCATAATATTTGTTGTATCAATGCTTGTTCATGCCAACCATGACATTAAAATAAATATCATTGTAACTACTATACAATCTATAATCCTTGTTGTTTATGTAAACTAGCGTAAAGATCCATCTCAATGTTCCTGGAAGAGGGAGGGTTTTTTTTGTTTTTAAATTAAGCCGTGGAGATCTAACTCTGAGACTCTCAGAGATGTCAGAACTCCCACCTGGATGCCATAATTGTTAAATATATTAGTAACCTCAATAATGTGTGACTGTATACTGCCAGCTGTCCTGGCCAGTTGTACGAGTTAGTTAGGATCTCTTGTTATGTTTTTTGATTTGCTCGAGCCTATTTAGCTCAGCTCTTTTTTCACTTAATGATATACTCCATACTATTGCACTCTTTTTTCACTTAATGATATACTCCATACTATTGCGCTTTGCTCTTTTTTATGTTTCCCAATCCTCTCTTCTCTGTATTATCTTCTTTTCTTTCCATTTTGTTTTGGTATGGACGTAAGCCTCTTCACAATGCCTAGAGAACAACCCGATCGTAAGAAGAAGAGTGCAGAACCTACATTGTCTTGCAGACGAGAGCACATGATGCAAGATTCTTCACAGAGCTTGGAGAGTAGTTTGCAGTCCACAAATGCTCAAAATACCGTTGCACACAACAAGCGCGAGGAAGAATAACTACATAAAGAAGAGAACAATTAAAGATTACGAGAGCATTTAAAGAATTCGTGAAAGTTTTGTGAAATTGTTTCTTAAGATGAAAGTTTGCAAAAGTAGCAAAGGAGAAGCAAGATCAGCCATAAGATCGGCCCTGTGAATAGATCTAAGCCGTTAATCAAGCTCAGAAAGGACAACAAGCCCGCAGGTAAAGATATTTTTTTCTTACCCGTAAGATCTGAGTGAGAGAAAGATCAGTCGTCAGATCAAGCAAAGATCAGGTCAGGACCATCAGATCTCATTGGAGAGAGATTGACAGTGGGGAGGCATTGCAGGGATCGGAAACAAAATTAAAGTTTGTGCAAGTTGTGAGCCCACAATCACTCAGGATCGTTGATCTTTTCATATCAACAGATAAACGATGGATATCGATCCCGCTATGAATGAGCATCATTGCATTGCGGGGATCAGAGAGGAAATTAAAGCACGAGCAAGTTGTGAGCCCTCAATTGCTCAAGATCGTTGATGTTTTCAGATCAATAGATCAATGAAGGATATTAATCCCACAATGGACACGTATCTTCACTTTACAGAGATCGAAAAGGAGTTTAAAGAGTGAGCGAGTCAAGTCTCCGCAATCACTCGCGGTCATTG
>CBVK0100527371.1:0-11906 GCA_900067695.1 Picea abies
ACCACTGGAAACAACATGATGTATACTATCCATCCATGGGTGTTTTATCTTCATGTGCATTTTCTTTATGTCCAAATACCTTCATCAATCTTGCGGTCCAAAACCCATGACTAGGGTTGACATCAATAACAACAACCAATCTTCCAACAACCCTCTCCCTAGGGCTGCATCCACAGAACTATGCTTTTTGATATATTAGATGAAAGAATATAGTTCTATCTGTGCACTAGCTATTGATTTCTCTCTTCTTTCTCTTTCTCTCCCCTCTCTGCACACCCAACTGAAGATCCAAAATACAAAATTCTCTCACAACACAACACTTCTTTCTCTCAATACAACAATAACAATAATGACCAATAGCATGAACCAAAATGATCAATCCCTCCCTCTCTCATATAGATATTTATTTATACATTTACATGACTCTTGGACAACCCTAGATCGAAGCCTAGGAGTCAAAACCCTAGATGCCAAAACCCTAGGTCCACTTGACTTGCGTTTTTAGGGCTTCACTAGCTTGTCTTTCCTTCTTTTCTGCGCGGTGCTCCAAATAACCAATTGGTCTCTTTCTTCACTTTCTGAGTTGTCCATGATCCATCTTCTTTTTTGATCTATCTTCCTTGATCTTCTCTTTCAACAATTAACTTTCCTTTACTTCGCTCCTTTTCTGCTTCTTTAACCACTTCGACCCCTCCTCGGTCTGTGTGCTTTTCGCGCTCTTCGTACTTCTTCTTTTTTGTTCCTTATTCCTCTCTTTCTTCCTTAATTCATACCCAAGGGCCAACAGGCCCCCAACAATCACCTGTGACTCATTTCGAGTCACTGCAGAGTTGAACTTTCTGTATCACTTTGACTGCAGACTGCATGGAGTAGCTTGTGCTTTCTGCTCTATCTCTCCCTATCGTGTACATACTATCTTTTCTGTGTCTGGCACCGAGTTTCAACTGCACCTGGTGTTAGCACAATATTGGTTTATGCCTCAGCATTGCATAAATGGCGCTACCTACAGGCACTACCTAATATTTCATAGAGAACAAAATCTGCATTTCATTATTCATTTTGGCAAATGAATACAATTGTTATGGGATTTTTGTTTGTTTTGGGGGAAATTGAAATTATATTGAGTTATTCCCAATATCCAAATTCAAGAATCAAAGAACCCATGGATTTATGCTACCAAATTGCATGCATAAACACATTCGGGCGCTACCTACAGGCACTGGGTAATATTCTGGCAGAGGCTAAATTGTGCAGAGTTATTCTGCCAATTTTGAGCCACTAATTTAAAACTTGGGTTATGAGCAATTGAGGATGTATTTTTGAAAACTGGAGGAGGTTTTTGTTCATAACATTCCAAATAACAAAAACCTCTCTCAGTTTTTCAAAATGTGTTTTTTTTTGAGAGATATTGGATATGGAAATAGGCACTTCTTACTCTGCACAGTGGCACTGCGTACTAATTTCCTGTAGCGGTCATGGTTTTGATATTCGCCTTGTTGGGGGGTTGCCACATGTCAAGGATGTTTCGAATGACTTCTCAAGGATTATTTAGATGTCAAGGGACACCTTCACCTAATATTTATCTCCAACAAAGGCTTCATGCAATGAGGTGGAGACATTTTATTAATGACTTCCAACAAATTCCTGAAAATTAGCAGTTTGTTGGATTTTTATCTCTTTGATTGTTGCCACCTATCTCCTAGGTTTAGAATCCAGTGTAGGAGATGGGATTTAACCTCCTTAGTTCATTTGGATGCTATTGTCTATTTAAAGAAGGAAATATCTCTTGTAAAGGGGGATTCATGAGCCAAGAGAGGCTAGAGAGGGATGAGCCAAGAGAGGCTAGAGAGAGTAGGAATAGGCAGTTTTCTGTGTGTATTCATTTGTAAGCCTATGGGAATTTTAGGATTGTAATCATTACTGCTATTGGAGACTCATGAGAGATGTGATTTCAGATTGTAACTCTTCTTTTATATTTCTTCTTATTTGAATATATTGCATATTTGAGGATCAAAGGCTGTTAATGATTTATGGATCCCTAAGCAACAGAGGATCTGTATATTTTTCCCATCCGTCATTGTTTATATTCAAGTATTGGTTGATTCATTAAATTGAGAGGATCTCTATTTAGTGAACATTCTATCTTATGTTTTCCTTCTTAATTTCTTCCACCTATCAGCATATAATCTTGTTTTCTGTTAAGAATCTTTTGTGCCTTCGATGAGTGGGATGTTTGTGACTCCATTGCCCATTGTTGTAGCCTACTGATCTGCAATTTGTTTCCCTCTCTCTTTCTTTATCCATATTGCTGATCTACCTATTCAAAACCTAAGTTATCTTTTACATTTTGATGGGTGCTGAGCTTACACTTTAGCAGTCAAAGTGTGACTTTCAGTGCTAACACCTAGTACCTAGACCCTTCTTCCTTACTTTACTGAGAGCTGCGAGGTAGCTAGTTGGCACAATAAAGATTCAACCAGATCCCATTCACTAAACATTCCTTCCATTCTCCATTCAGTGTCTTCAATTGCACAACTCTTCTATCTATAACATAGACGGCCTCATATGGCCCAAGCCAATGTGTCCTGAACTTCCCTGGATGCTTCATGAACTTGCTGTCATATACCAGTACCAAATCTCCTTGTTTGAATACTTTATTCTTGATATGCCTGTCATGGTAGACCTTTTCTTGGTCTTTTTGTACCTGCTAATGAAATCCTATGAGAAACCTATCTTCCTCTAGTTCCATCAACTGCGCGAGCCTCTCTTGAACAATTCCAATGTCATCCATATTTGTAAATGCTGCAATTATTAAGCTAGGAACCAAATATTCCATGGGTACCACTGCTTCCAAGCCATAAAATAGCTTAAAGGGAGTTTGCATTGTCAACTTCTTGCAAGTAGTTTGATAAGCCCATAACACTGTTGGTATTCTCAAATCCCAATCATCCAAATAATCTCCAACATTTTCTAATTTAGGTGTTTTCTCTGTTCCAATATTAACTTTCTTGATTTTAATGGGATTTCCAATAAAGGGTAATTCGATCCCTGTCCCTTCTATGTCTCTTTGTCCTTCAGTTTCTGTGATGTTCACATTCCTAGGATCATCATCTTCATCAACATTTATATTGTAACAATCTTGTAATCTCTGAAAAGGTGTAGTCCATTCATCTTCTTCTTGTTACAAAGGGAGATTAGGTGCCTCCTCAAAGACCTTCTGTCTTATAACTTGTAAATCCTGATCTATTGTGGGGTACTGAATCTCAAATAAAAATGTAGCTATAAAGATCTAGGTCATATCATACCAATTTGAAGTGGTGAGGCGCAGTTCCCCTTGAAGATACTAGTTAATAGGCATTGTATCCAAAGTGTTGATGAACTTATGCACCCACTATTCCTCAAGAATTCTTCTCCAGGATTCCTCACAACTTCGCACATGGTCTTTCAGACAACTCTAACCTGTGTATCGAACTTCGCAACCCTCAACCTAGTCTGAAAAGCGCACTGTCATCAAAGTGTGAAATTGTACCCACTCTGCGATGTTCTTCTTGTGTGTTCCCCACCATCTCGCTGGAGTTTCTTTCAAGGCTTCCTCTAGTGCCAACAACCTCTGTTGTACTGGTACAATCTCTTCAAATTCCAATAGAAAAGTTTCTAAATGATTCAAGCCATCAAATGTGGGAAGATTACTTACTTCTGTGTCGATCCAACAAACTACCTTGGTCAATCTAGCACATCTCCATGTAGAGACTTCATAAATTCTGTTCTACTAATTCTCTAGTGCTTCTTCTAAGTCTGATGAGTAGGCACTTTCACTTCGCCAACTCAAATTCCCGTCTATTGTAGAATTAATGTAATCTTGCTGTCCTGCTGTTAGTTTGTAGATATTCTCTAGCTCATATGCACGATCTTCTTCTCTGATGGGTTTTGTGTATCTGCGACCTTCATCAGGATCCAGAGGTGTAATGAACCTAAGGCCATTACCCTCAAATGTCATTCGTCTCTTCTTGAGGTCAATAACAGTCAAATTGTTGAAGGCCCAATCAATGCCCAACAACACAGGATAAGGACAACTCTCATCCACAATCTCAATCACTTCGAAGTCTACAAACGTCCTTACCCCATCGATGTCCATAGGGACATGCTCCAATATTCTAAAGCGACTCACTGCCTGCTGATTAGCCATCCTTAGCCTGATAGGAGAGTAAATTAGCTTGGGTTTTCCCATCAGTGCCCAAGTCTACTTCATCATAACGTTGACTTATGACCCCAAGTCGAGGACCACATAATCTATGTCGTAGTCTCCAATATGAACATTAAGGTGTAGTTCCTTATTTTTCCTCCTCTTCCTTGATACTTGATTTACAACCATACTCAGCAGAGGGTCCACTCTTTCTATCTCATATTGTCTTATTAGGTGTTGTAGTTCTTGCACAACTCTTTCATCTTTAATTAAATCCATAAACGTATACAAGAAACTTACAAGCTTGCTTACCTTTTTTCCATCTCCGGTTGAGGCAAACTGATCAAATGCCAGAGGCATTCCAAATTCTCTCACTTTTGGTTGTGCCTTAGATGAATAAGTTTGTTCTCTTCCAAATTCTCTTCTTGCCTCTTCAAATGTTTGCTTTTCCTTCCTTGGTTCAAACAACTGTGTCTTCTCTGCAGCTCTTCTGATCCCTGATCCCTCTGCAGTATTTTCTGGAGTCATCCTGTCTTCTCCTATAACAACGCCTCCTCTCATAATAACAATGACTTTGGGATCCTCTCCACGAGGTTCAGTTGATATAAATTTTACTTGCTGGTTCCCACCCCGTCTTTCCTGAAGTTTAGCCAACAATGTTGGACAACCTTCAATAACATGTTCAAACGAATTGTAGTAGCTACAAGTGGTACAAGGGTTATGAAAATTCCTTGCCAAGTGACCTAGATAGGCACAGTTATAACAAATGATCTGACCTCAACCTCGACCCATGCCTCCTCCTCATCCTCTTCCTCTGAATCCAGCACGAGGGTTGAAGTTTCCTCTTCTTGGGGAGTTAAACTGTGCAATGTTTCCTTCTTGCTGTAGCTCTCCTTGAATTCTGTATGTATCCCTTGACCTTTCATGCATGAGGTCATAAGCCCTACAATCCTTCTCATCATGCCCCACAGACTTACATAATGTGCAATACAGATTTGTGGGTGTCTGGACATATTTTTGCATAAAATAACATTCACTAGGGCGATGTCTATTTCTACATACCTCACACCAGGGTAGAGTAACCTACTTCAAAGGGTTCGAAGCTCCAGAGGCCAAGTATTCATTAAATAGGGGACAATGCTCCTTATCACGACCCTCTGATTTACATCTGATACACCAGATGTCTTCTCTTTTATCTTTTCCTTTTTCTTTCTTCATGTCTTCGACTTGCAGAGATAAGCTAGTTAGTGACGCAATGTCGCACCCGCAGGCACACCTGCTCACAGGATCTTCTCTTTCCTTGACCCGAAGAACACTAACCGGTCCTTCTATTTCCCTATCGGGAAATCTGCACCCATAGATCTCTTTGCACGACTCCCCCTCTCTTTACTTACTAGGGAATCAGACTTCACAACCTTGCGAGGTCAGTGATCGAGCGTAGGACTCTTGAATCTCAGAAACCCGATATGAGTCAACGCCGACCCTTCCGTTCCTTTGTCGGGAATTTCTCTATTAGGATCTTGGCACTCGCGGTGTCGAGCAACTTGGTTCTCCGACTCTCGAGTCCCGATATGCTGAAACTCTGATGAGCTCGTGGATTTGACTTTTCAACGGTCCCGTCACCTCGTTGGGATTTTGGACTTCGCAGGATCATGAATCCTGATGTCCAATGTTTCGGGACTTTACTTTTCCCGAACCCTGATGCAGTGTGCTACCTGTCCACCACCAACTCCTGTGGCCCCACACTGTACTTGTAGCCGTCAAGATATCGCGTATCGTGATTTCACGACTCCCGTTACCAAATCTTTGATTCCTTTCTTACGAAATCCTGATAGGCGATTTCGTGAATAATCCAACGCCCCTGGCTGGCTTGGATCAATGGCTCTGCCCCTTCTGAGCTTTAAACACTATGGGCATATCTGCAGTATCCCCCTGCACCCCCATGAGATCCAACGACTCATGGTGATTCACTGATTTTCCCTAGAAGATATCGACCATCCGTTCTTCCTTATGCAATCCATGAAATGACTAAGTGTTCTTCCACATAACTTATCCACCTACGTGCAAACTTGCGACACTTCTTGCCAACCTTCAAGGCACAAATTTTCTACGCTGTCCTTCAACAAATTTGAATATTCTATCCCTCATGAGCTTTTCCCCATGACCTCAAGTCCTTCAAGAAAACTCTTGCACGCACTCCTTGCGGCAAACCTTCAACAACGTCGAAGTGTTGAAGTCACTTGACTCTGCGCACACTTGTAGCAACAGTCTGTCAAATGCTTCACTCAGGTTCACAACCCTAAGACTTTTACCCAGCCTGCGCACTCCTTGCACGGCTCCTGTGCCCAACTGCACTTCTGGATGAATGAGAACAAAAACTATCTCTATCTAAACCCTCTGTCAATGCACTCCTTGCGGACACTTCAACTACACTCCTTGCAGGAATTCTCTGGCTCAAATAGAGAAACAATTGAAACTCATTCCATCTCCCTCTCAGACTTCAATTCATACATGAAATCACATACACAACATATAAAAGCAAATGTATACCAGGAAGCAAACGTTCATGAGCCTATCATTCAGCACCAATACACAGAGAACAACACAAACCATGAATTTGAATCAAAGCTTTCTATTAATTCAAATGTCTGTACATGGGTGTTTTTACACAACTCTCTTCTTCTTCTTGCTCCAAATGCTTCTGAATAATGTTACAATGCACAATGAGGGTGTCTATATCCCATTTCCCTCTTGCGCTCTACAACTATCTAGTCTAGAATTAAATTCTATCTACTTTACATTAACTATTTTAAATGTCGTCTACCAAGGACGAGAGCTATCCGCTCAAGGTCCATTTACAATATACAAGTGCGCCTCATCTTAATGTCTCATTTAAGATTTGCACAACAATTCCAAAGTGTTTTCAAAATTTGTGCTGGCTTGTCCAGCTATCCTCCGCTTCCACGCTGGCTCGCTTGATGTGTTGGCGATGCTCCTGCATCATACTCCCTCGCTTGAAAACTTTTATGGGCTCCTGTCCATGAGATCCTACACGGTCTATCCATGCTTCTGTATCTCAGCTTCAGTCTCCCAGCTGGCATCTTCAACTGGATGGTTCTTCCACTTGACCAGATACTCAAAATATTGTTTTTGCCCGATCCTCTTACTCACTCTCTTGTCCAGCATGCATTCCATCTGTGGCTTCTCTGCAACTGGAATTTTCTTCATCCACTAGATCGCTGACTTCTCATCTCTAGTCTCTGCTTCTCCAGATCTGTATGGGTACAAATCTGAGACATTGAATATTGGAGAAATTCCGATCCCATCGGGTAGTTCAATCTCATAAGCATTGTCCCCAAATTTTCTCAAGACCTTGCATGGCCCGATTTTCTTCATCTTCAGCTTATTGTATGCTCCTCTCAGGAACCTTTCTTTCCTCAAATGTGCCAAAACTAGATCACCAACCTCGAATTGAAGTTGTCTCCGATGTTGATCTTCTTTGCGCTTGTATTCCTGACTTGAATTCTGCAACCGTTCCTTCACCTGGCTGTGAAGTTCCTTCATCACCTCAGTGAATTCCTCTGCACTAGCGCTCCTAGTAGCAGTCTGTCATGAATATCTCAGTTCAAAAATTCCCCTTGGCTGCATGCCATAAACAACCTGAAATGGACTCTGGCCTGTGCTCCGATTCACTGAGTCATTGTACGCAAATTCTGCCTGTGGTAATATATTGTCCCAACTGCTGTCGTGCTCTGTCACCAAGCTTCTCAGCAAGTCTCCCAGACTTCTTTTGACCACTTCCATCTGTCCATCCATCTGAGGATGATAAGCTGAACTAAACATCAAATTAGTCCCCAACTTCTTCCATAAGGTCCTCCAAAAATTCCCTATGAATTTCGTGTCTCTGTCCGAAACTATACTTTTTGGAAACCCATGAAGTCGAATGACCTCTTTGAAGAACAAATTTGCAATGTGAGTTGCATCACTAGTCTTATAACATGGGATGAAGTGTGCCATCTTGGAAAACCTATCCACTACCACAAAGATTGAATCAACACCTCTTTGTGTCCTTGGCAACCCCAATAAAAAATCCATGCTTATCGCATCCCACGACCTTTCTGGTATGGGAAACGGTTGATAAAAACCTGCATTTTGATTTCTTCCCTTCGAATGCTGGCAAATTCTGCATCTGTCTACAAATCTTTTGACATCCGCTCTCATTCCCATCCAAAAATATGACTCATTCGATTTCGCGAATGTTTTGTCATGACCAAAATGTCCCGCTAATCCACCACTGTGTTTCTCCTTCAACAGATTCTCCCTCATGGAGCATTTCAGAATACACAGTTGACTGCCTCTGAACAACAATCCTTCTTGGATCATGTATTGTATCCACGGGCTTCTGTCTCTGAGAACTTAATTCTCAGCTGCTTCATATGCTTCTTGAAAATCTGGATCATCTGCGTACATATTCCTGAGATCATCAAAACCTAAAGTGCGGACTTTGAAATCCTGCAACAACAAACACTTCCTGCTCAAAGCATCAACAACTTTGTTAGCAGTACCAGAAATATGTTTAATAACAAATGTGAAATTCTGCATATACTCAACCCATTTTACATGTTTCTGATTCAACTTCTCCTGTTGAGTCACAAACTACAGTGCATGATTGTCACTGTACAATACAAATTCTTTGGGTATCAAGTAATGCCTCCATTTCTTTAATGCCTATATGATAGCATAAAACTCCTTATCATACATGGAGTATTTCAATTTCGCTTCATTTAGCTTCTCGCTGAAATATGCTATCGGCCTGTCTTCTTGACTCAAGACTACCCCGATTGCAAATCCGCTTGCATTGCATTTCACCTGAAATGTTTTCTGGAAATCTGGCAACACCAAAACCAGTTGTTCCGTGATCTTCCTTTTCAATAGATTGAAGCTCTTTTCAGCTTCTTCTATCCAGTTAAAAGACTTATGCCGCTTCTTCACTGTATCCATCATCGTTGCGCTAACTCCACTGAAATTCCTGATGAATTTTTGGTAGAAACTAGCCAAACCATGAAAACTTCTCACCTCGAATACATTCCTCAGTGATGGCCAATTCTTGATCACTTCCACCTTATCCGGATCCATCCTCAACTCATTTGCCGAAATAACAAATCCCAAATAAATGAGTTCTGTCTTCATGAATGAGGACTTCTTCATATTAATCAACAACTTCTCCCACTGTAGTTTCTGCATCACTGTAGCCAAATGCTTCAAGTGCTCTGCCACTGATTTACTATAAACCAGTATGTCATCCAAGTACACGATGACAAATTTCCCGATGAACTCCCTCAAGACTTCGTTCATCAACCTCATAAAGGTACTTGGCGCATTTGTTAAGCCAAATGACATAACAAGACATTCATACAAACCCTCGGTTGTTTTGAATGCTGTCTTCCATTCATCGCCTTCTCTCATGCGAATCTGGTGATATCCGCTTTTCAAATCAATATTTGAAAAGTACCTTGCTCCACTTAAGCAATCCATCAGATCATCCATTCTTGGCAATGGAAACCTGTACCTGATGGTTATCTTATTGATCACCCTCGAGTCAGTACACATCCTCCAACCTCTGTCTTTCTTCGGACTAAGTACTGTTGGAACAACACACGTACTCAAGCTTTCCCTGACTAACCCTTTGTCCAACAACTCCTGGACTTGCCTTTTAACCTCCTCATTCTCCTGCGGCGTCAATCTGTACGCGACTTTATTTGGAAAACTAGCTCCTGGTATGAGATCAATATGATGACTCACACTCCTGACCGGTGGCAACGAATGAGGTAGTTCGTCCACTATAATGTCAACGAACTCTTCCAGCAGTTCCTGAACTTCATCCGGTAAATCATCCACTCTTGTACTAGTCAAAACAATCTACGGCTTCCTGACCACAAAGAATTGTGGATCCTCCTTCTTCTTAACCTCGGTAAGAAGTTCCTTTCCACTCATGAGAAGCTTCACCTCCTTCACCTCCTTATCCTTTATTGGAAGTGTTATTACTTGGTAAATTTCCTAGAGGTTGAAAAAGAAGAAATCTACAAAGGTAACTTTATCCAACCGCTTTTAAAGATGGGATCTAGTAGCCCTTCCAGCTTCAGAGAGGGATCTCTCTATATGATTTAGCTTTGTTATTAACTCAGATATTAGGCTAGGTAAAGCAAATAGTAGGTTTTGTTGTAAAGTTGTTTTGAGTTGGTTGAGACAGTCTACACATCCATTGGGCTATGGGGTCTGTATTTAGATAAAGATGGAATACAACCAGAAACGAGAAAAGAAAACTTCCACAGGGCGAGATAATATACTCACTGGATCTTTTAGTAGCTTAAATGATGGACAGAAGAAAAGATAAGAAATATAAATTCAACTAAGAAGCAATTAAGAATTCCTTAATTGAAAACATCAGAAGATAAACATAAAAATCTCTTGAGTCAGAAACAAGGTATCAAAGATATATCCTGCAACATACATTACTCTTAAAGATTAGTTTCAAAATACAATATGATCACAAAGCAAGGAAAACATTCAACTTAGAAAATGAACATCACCAGTGAATACATGCAAGAATCCTGTAAAAGTCCCTCCTTTTCATTAATGGTAGATCTCTTCAAAAATAGTACAGTCTAATAGCGTTGGGGTGTGAGAATCAAAAACCCTCAATACTTCGAAAGGTGAAGTATTTATAATTACAATTACAAACGTTCCTGTCATAACTGATCAGGACGTGCTCATTCTATTTTTATTTTAACTAATTTAACTAATCAAAACTGCTTGATGACTGGGTATAACTGCATGCAGAATTTCTGAGGTAGGCCGTTGGCAAGGTTCCTGCGCAACCTCTTCTGACTGGACAGGTGATTGGACTTGGACAACTCATATGCTAATCGAGCAGATCGTAGAGTTCCTCCCATCTGAGATGACTAGGCACAATAACTTTGAGCAGTCTCCGATACACTTCATCCATTTCCGTATATTTAGCAAATGTGGACTTAGTGAGGAATATGTATTGAATCTCATGTTGGATATTGATGTCTAGTTGGAGGGAATCCAGGAACGCTTTGCCAGTGATACTTCCTTGTATGCCAACGAACTTCGAACTATCTTTAGATACTTCAGACAATCTCTTTTTGTAATCTGGGAGTGTCATCAGTTTATCATTAATAACCCTCAGACCGGGGAGACCTTTCTTCTGGAGAGCCTCGATCTTACTGAACAACCTTTGAATTCCTTGGTCCATGACCTGCACCTTTTCTTCCAGCTGAAGCATTAGACTTCTCTTGGTCAATACCCTTTTTACCTCAAGTATGGTCTCTGTTCTATCCTCATTCTTTAGTTCTTCTAGTTCTTCTCTGGTCTTGGAATTTAGGAACCTGATGATCTCATTTGCTTGTGTTGGCATGTCTCCCAATTCTACTCTAAACTTCTCAATGGCCTGTTTTCTCCTCAGGAACATCTCATTCTGCTCAAACATAATTTGAATCATTGGCCATATCTCATTTATGGACTTTATGATGTCTGTCCATACATTCTCTTTGACCTCAACCAAAGTCTTCCCTGCCACTGTTTGCTTTTGGAGCTGCTGTAGCTCCTTCTTGAGCTGTTCAGTTACCTGCTTCTCTTTAGATAGGCTTGTCTGGAAAGAAGTTTTGAGCTCTTGGAGGTCAGGGGTGATTTTAAGAAC
>CBVK0100527372.1:0-11906 GCA_900067695.1 Picea abies
TGGACACTTATGCATTTCTAATCAATGGTTAAGTACGAGAGTGATGTAAAATATTATGCAAAACAGTTTAAATATATAGTAATGAGAAGGGACGTTGTATACCTTTGAGATGATCATATAAAGAGATAGTATGAGTCGAAATGTGGGAAATCAAGAGTATAATGGTGTCAAAAAGTATAGGCAAAAAGGTACATTGTGTGGTCCTAACACTATATATGTGAGTTTGTTAAGTTATTCCTAGGTTCTTTAGTCTAAGCACAAGGAGTGCACGATAGAGTGTTGAAACTCTATGAGCTAACGCAAGGAGTGTCTGTTTGAAATCTTTCGAGTCAGAGGGGAACGTGTCAGGAGGGCACACCAGAATAATTCACATACTCAGGAGGGAGCCTCAAGGTTACTGAATACCATAGAGGAGAAATTGTGCAGAGAAGGCACAAGAGCAGAATTGATGAAGATTATGTCACGCTCTGCCAGGAGGGCATTGAGCAGGCGCAAGGTGTGCATGAAACCAACACGTTCTGGAGTGTTGGAGGAAGTGAGGAAAACCACAGAGTTACTAAACACTCTAAGGGATGAAAGCTCTGCAAGTGTGAATTGAGTGGAAATAGGATTCACTTTAGTGAACCTGAACAATTTCATGAATCCAAAAGTAAGACCTATGCAAGGAGTGCACTAGGCTAGCACATAGATAAGTGTTGCGAGAATCTGTCTGAAGGCTAAGTCGAGCGTAAGGGGTGCACCAAACACAATGTAAGTTCATCTTAAAATCTCAGGAGGAGGTGCATCGAGTTGCCAGGAAAGAACCAAAAGGTCCACAGAAGGACACAGGAGGGTCAAGAACCTCAAAGGTTCAAATCGGTGAATGATCAGAAGGATTAGCATCGCCACGCATAGATTTTCTGCAAGGAATGCAAGAGATACAGAGAGGAATCCAAGTCTTAGAGAACGAGAAAAGTGTTAAGTGTGCACATGAGTAAGGACTTGTCGAAGTCCCGAAGACAAGCAAAATCGCCCATCATCAGGAGAGGACAGGTGGCGAAAGACTAGAAGATCTGGGAGATAGAGTTCCGGAAGATTTTCCAAGAGCAAAGAAAAAAATTCATGAAGTCGCGAAGAGTGGAGTGAATCCAGACCGTTCGATCTAGAAGGGACACATGGAGGAGACCCATGCATTTCAAGGAAGTGGTGCTCTGGAATAAATCAAAGGAGAACAAAGTGGAAAGTTGTCCAAAGGCCGGAGTCTGGAATAGATCACAATTGTTGATCTAAGGGAGTGACGAGGACCGTTGATATCACATCATTTGCGTTCATCGATTTGGATTTTGGGGAAGGAATAGGAGTTGGTTGTTGCGAAAATTCTGAAGCCCGAAACCCGAAGTGATTTTTAGGCTTTAGCCCCAAGACATAGCCTAAGGTCACATGGGAGAAAGGGCCTAGCATAGGAAGCTAGTGTTCACTGTTAAAATTCTTGAAAGGGTCAGAGGAGGAGCCCACGGGTCTGATAGAACCTGCACTTTGGAGAAAAGGAGGAACTGTGAAAACTGAATTGGGTTATGTAAGGGAACCGAAGAGTCAATCTAACTCAAGAAATTGAATGATCCTAGACTGGGAGGTCGCGTAGCCCCTCGGGAGGAGATGAGCAAGAGTGATATCATAGATTGAAATTATTTTCAGGTAAAGGAGATAGTCTCGCTACATCAAGTAGAGTCAGAGCTGAAATTCGCTTGTAGATAGCAGGTGAAAGGAGACAGAGTGTGATGTTATGTAGGAACTATTGCAAGGTATGCAACAGATGGTAGAAAACTAGGTGGGTTGAAGGTGAAAAAAGATGGTTGTTGAAGGCCATAAGCGTGGTCAGAGAGAACATTACCCGTAGAAGAGAAAAGTATAAATTGATAAGGATATCAATGAAATCTGAGAAGAGATGGAGAAGCTAGCATTGAATATGCAACAGGAGGCAAAGGTACGCTAGAGATATGAGTGGCCTTAGAAAAGGAAAGCCGAGTGGCCTATTAGGAAGTTTTTGTTCAGAAGGAAATAACAGATGTTAAAAAGGTGGTTGAGGCATGTTGAGAACCTCAGGGATGATGGAAAGAGATCTGGCAGAGGTCTCATATATTTCCAAGAGGTAAATGAGAAGATATTGATTGATGTCATGAACTTCCAGGAGTGCAGAGGATACTTCCTAATTTTCCAAGAGGGAAAGAGAGAAGAGATGAGTTCAACTGAGAGTTCATGTTAGCAAGGGGCATTGATAGATGAAAAGGAGGCAGAAGAAATGCCTCATCCATATGAAGATTCATGTGGATATGCAAGCCACGTGAGTGAAGACAATGAGAAGTTAAATACTTATGTCACAGAGGAAGAAGATCATAGGAGTGTTTTGATCATTGGGGGGATCGAGATATTCCTACCAAGCAACCAAGGAGAGGTTAGAATAGGTGTTGCAGATACAATAACAAAAGAGGAGCACCTAGTTAATTCACTCACTCAGTGGGAGATGAAGTTGAAGATACTGAAGGATTGGTTGAACAATCTAGAACCCGAAGATGGCTGCCAGAAGATAGCCAAGACAGAGGAAACATGCTATCATGAGGAGAAGCTGGAGGAAGCTAGGATGGAACCAGCACAAGTAGAGGAACTGGCAGAAGAAAATCTGTCAGAGGAGATAGCTGAGAAGAAGCTCAGTAAGGAGCCTGGGGAATTGGAATCTACAACAGAGTGGTCAGTTAGTGTCACAGGAGACCAATTTGGTATGCTCATTGACCAACATGAGGAGTTGCAGCCAAGTAGACTACACAAGGGAAGCCATCCAAGAGAGAGGATGGAAGAGTTCATAGAGGATATAAGGAGATTGATGGTGAAGTCAGCAAAAGACGCTACCAACAAAGAGAAGTTGAACATAGGAAGACCTACATGAGTAGCGAGGATGCAGAAGAAGCAACAAAGCATAGGAGCAGGAGGACAACTCCAGGAGAAAGTTTGGAATCTAGGAGGATTTAAACAGAGATGGTAAGATCATGAGAAGGAGCTCATGAATTTTCATAGCAGTGGAGTATGATGCAGGAGAATCACTCCACCTTAGCATGCGCTAGCTGTCTAGCACATTGGTGCACATTCAAAGAGGGAAGAGGCGTAAGCACACTCATTTTTTTTCTTGGAATTTAAATGTAATTAAGACAATTGAATAATGTCAGGATAGAAGAGCCAAGACATGCTTTCACACAACCTCTAGATGAGGTCATCTTAAGTGGTTGATGGTAGGAAGGATCTAGATCCTATTCAGACTATATTTCCACTCATTGTAATATGCCTCATTAGATAGGCATTTTGAATGGTGATTAGACACCACTAGTGTAGCTTGGAGGGAAAGCTCGTCGAGCCCCTCATGTATAAATATTTGTATTTTTGCCCAGAAGAGGTTGTTAACACTCAGGTTGGTTGTGTTGATAGAGAGGAGAGTTGAGAGATGAGACTTAGCTGAGGTCCAGACTCCTATACTGTAATTGACATTCTCTCATTAATATAAAAGAACATATTTACATGTTCGTAAATTCTTGTGTGATGGATGTTTATTTATGACTGTCATTTATGAATGTTTATGTTGTATATGTATGAGATAGGTTTCATCTGCAGAGGTAGAGATAGGATCCTCTATCTGTGAGTTTTTTGAGTTATTCTTGGGTTCTTTAGGCTAAGCACAAGGAGTGTGTGACGGAGTTTTGAAACTTTGTGAGCTAACACAAGGAGTGCATGTTTGAACTCTTTCGAGTTAGAGGGAAACATGCTAGGAGGGCATACTAGAATAATTCACACACTCAGGAGGGAGCCTCAAGGTTACTGAATACCTTAAAGGAGAAACTATATAGAGAAGGCACATGAGAATAATTACTGAAGATTTTGTCAAGCTCTGTCAGGAGGGAATCGAGCAGGTGCAAGGTGTACATGTAACCAAAATGTTCTATAGTGTTGGAAGAAGTGAGGAAAACCCTGGAGTTACTAAACACTCTAAGGGAAGAAATATTTTCAAGTGTGCATTGAGAGGAAGTAGGAGTCACTTTAGTGAACCTGAAGGATTTCGGGAATCCAAAAGTAATACCTGTGCAAGGAGTACACCAGGCTAGCACTTAGATAAGTGTTGTGAGAAGTTGTCTGAAGGATAAGTCGAGTGCAAGGGGTGTGCCAAAGACAAAGTAAGTTCATCTTACAAGCTTAGGAGGAGGAGCATCAAGTTTCCAAGGGAGCACTAGAAGGTCTGCAGAAGGACGTAGGAGGGTCGAGAACCTCAAAGGTTCAAATCAGTGAAACATCAGAAGGATTAGCATCGTCACATGTAGAGTTTCTACAAGGATCACAAGAGAGATCGAGAGGAATCGAAGTCTCGGATAACGAGAAAAGTGCCAAGTGTGCACAGGAGTAAGGACTTTCTGAAGTCCTAAAGACAAGAAAAATCACCCATCGTCAGGAGAGGAAAGGTGGCGAAAGACCAAAAAATCTGGGAGATGGATTTCCAGAAGATTTGCGAGGAGCAAAGGGAAAACTTCGCGAAGTTGTGAAGAGAGGAGTGAATCTGGACCATTGGATCTAAAAGGGACACGTGGAGGAGACCCATGCATTTCGAAGAAGTGGTGCTCTAGAATAAATCAAAGGAGAACAAAGTAGAAAGTCTCTCGAAGGTCGGAGTCTGGAATAGATCACAGTTGTTGATCTAAGGGAGTGATGAGGACCATTGATCCTCGCATCATTTGCATTCACTGATTCAGAGTTCAAGGAAGGAATAGGATTTGGTTGTTTTGAAAAGTCTGAAGCCTAAAACCGAATCACTTTTTAGGGTTTATCCTTGGGTTATAGCCTGAGGTCACATGGTAGAAGGGGCCTAGAATAAGAAGCTAGCATTCACTATTAAAATTATTCAAAGGGGTAGAGGAGGAGTTTGCGGGTCTAATAGAACCTGCACTTTGGAGAAAGGGGGGACCTGTGAAAATTTCATTGGGTTCCGACGAGGAACTGAAGAGTTGATCCGACTCAAGAAATCGAATGATCCTAGACTAGGAGGTCACGTAGCCCCCCAAGAAGAGCTGCACCAGAGTGGTATCAGAGCCTAAAATTATTTCTAGGTAAAGGAGACAGTCTGGCTATGTCAAGTAGAGTCAGAGATGAAATTCGCCCATAGACAACAGGTGAAAGGGGACAAAGTGTGATGTTTTGTAGGAACTTTTGCAAGGTTTGCAACAAATGGTATACAACCAGGTGGGATGAAGGTGAATAAATATGGTTGTTAAAGGCCATAAGTGTGGTCGGAGAGAACACTTCCCATAGAAGAGAAAGCGGAAATTGATAAGGATCTCAATGAAATCTGAGCAGAAATGGATAAGCTAGCATTGAAGATGCAACAAGAGGCAAAGGTACATTGGAGATATGAGTGGCCTTTGAAAATGAAAGCTGAGTGGCATGTTCAAAATTTTTTGTTCAGAAGGAAACAACAGATGCTAAAAAGGTGGTTGAGGCATGTTGAGAACCTCAAGGACAAGGGAAAGAGATTTGGAAGAGGTCTCCTAGATTTCCAGGTGGGAAATGAGAAGATATCATTTGATCTCATGAACTTATAGGAGGGCATAAGAGACATGTTGAGTTTCCAAGTGGGAAAGAGAGAAGAGATGAGCTCAGTTGAGATTTCATGTCAGCAAGGGGCGTTGACAAATGGAAAGGAGGTGGAAGAAATGTCTCATCCATATGAATATTCATGTGGAGCTGCAAGCCACGTGAATGAAGATGATGAGAAGTTAAATACTTATGTCACAGAGGAAGAAGATCAGAGGAGTGTTCTGATCATTGGGGGGATCGAGATATTCCTGCCAAGCACCCAAGGAGAGGTTATAATAGGTGTTGTGGATACAACAACAAAAGAGGAGCACCCAGTTGAGGCAGTCACTCAGTGGGAGATGGAGTTGAAGATGCTGAAGGATTGGTTGAACAATTTGGAACCCAAATATGGCTTCTAGGAGATAGCCAAGCCATAGGAAATGCACTAGCATGAGGATAAATTGGAGGAAGCTGGGATGGAACTAGAGAAAGTAGAGGAACTGGCAGAAGATAATCTGTTAGAGGAGATAGCCGAGTAGTAGCTTAGTAAGGAGCCTGTGGAATTGGAATCTGTAGTAGAGTGGTCAGTCAACATCACATTAGACCAGGTTGGTCTTCTCATTGACCGACACGAGGAGTTGCAGCCAAGTATACTACAAAAGGGAAGCCATCCAGGAGAGAAGCTAGAAGATGTCATAGAGGAGATAAGGAGATTGATGGTGAAGTCAACAAAAGATGCTTCCAGCAAAGAGAGAATGAATAGAGGAAGACCTGCATGACTAGCAGTGATGCGACAGAAGCAACAAAGCAGAGGAGTAGTAGGACAACTCCAGGAGAAATTTTTGGATCCATGATGATTTAAATAGAGGTGGGAAGCTCATGAGAAGGAGCTCATGAATTTTCATAGCAGTGGAGTATGATGTAGGATCATCACTCCACCTTCACATGTGTTTGTTGTCTATCATGTTGGTGCACATTCAAAGAGGGAAGAGGCATCAACACACTCATTTTTCCCTCAGAATTTAATTGTAATTAAGACAATTGAATGTTGTCAGGCTAGAAGAGCCAATTTGTGCTTTTGCACAAGCTATAGATTAGGTCACCTTAAGTGGTTGATGGTAGGAAGGATCTAGATCCGATTCAGACTAGATTTCCACTCATTGTAATCTTACTCATTAGATAGGAGTTTTTAATGGTGATTAGACACCACTAGTGTAGCTTGGAGGGAAATCTCGTCAATCCCCTCATGTATAAATATCCGTATTGTTTCCCAATAGAGGTTGTTGACACTCGTGTTGGTTGTGTTGATAGAGAGGAGATTTGAGAGCTGAGACTCAACTGTGGCCTGAACTCCTATACTGTAATTGACATTCTTTCATTAATATAAAAGAATAGATTTCCCTGTTCATAAATTCTTGTGTGATGGATGTTTATTTATGAATGTCATTTATGAATTTTTATGTTGTAGATGTATGAGATAGGTTTCATCTGCAGGGGTAGATATAGGATCCTCTATCTATGATTTTTATGAGTTATTCCTAGGTTCTTTAGGCTAAGCGTAAGGAGTGTGTGACAGAGTGTTGAAACTTTGTGAGATAATGTAAGGAGTATGTGTCTGAACTCTTTTGAGTCAGAGGTCAACGTGCTAGTAGGGAACACTAGAATAATTCACATACTCAGGAGGGAGCCTCAAGGTTATTGAATACCTTAGAGGAGAGATTGTGCAGAGGAGGTACAAAGAGACAAGTTTGTTGAATACCTTGGAGGAAAGTTTTCACTGGACTCAGCGTAGAACAGAGTTGTTGAACACTCTGTAGAACTCTTTCAAGAAGGCATTGAGCAAGTGCAAGAAGTGCACAAAAACAACACATTCTGGAGTGTTGGAGACTTGGAGGAAATCCCTAGAGTCACTGAACACTCTCAGGGGAGGAATATTTGCAAGTGTGCATTGAGCAGATGTAGGAGTCACGTTGGTAAACCTAAAGGATCTCAGGAGTTGAGGAATAAGACCTGTGGAAGGAGTGCACACCTAAAGGATCTCAGGAGTTGAGGAATAAGACCTGTGGAAGGAGTGCACAAGGCCAAAATTTGGGTAGGTTTTGCAAGAAGCCATTTGAAGACTTCATCGAGTGAAAAGAGTGCATAGAAGAGAACTTGTTCCAATTCCCCAAGCTCGGGATAAATAATTCTTTCAACAATGTTGAGAGAAAACAAGTCATTAGGACATGCAGAGAGAAGTTCAGAGGGTTGAGCCCCTTTGAGTTTTAAAGAATTCAATCTCATGAGGAGGAGTAATAACAACCGACAGATCAAGTGCAAGAGGATATATATGAACTGTCATATCAGAGTCCAGGAATCGACAGGAGAGTAGGGCAGTGAAGTGTGAAGTCT
Organism: Picea abies; assembly: GCA_900067695.1. NCBI lineage: Eukaryota > Viridiplantae > Streptophyta > Pinopsida > Pinales > Pinaceae > Picea > Picea abies. Next base: position 7,975 of record CBVK0100527372.1, read on the forward strand.
CAAAGTTAAGTGATAGTCATCCATCATCAAGAGAAGATAGGTGGCGAAGGATCAGAGAGCCTGGGAGATAGAGCTCTAGAATATTTTTGAACATAAAATGTAAGATTCACGAAGTCGTGAAGAGTTGAGTGAACCCAAGTCGTTGGATATGGAAGGAACAAGTAGCAAAGATACAAGTTACTGAACACTCTAAGGCAAGAAAGATTTGCAAGTGTGCATTGAGAAAAATTAGGAGTCACTTTAGTGAACCTGAAGGATTTCATGAATCCAAAAGTAAGACCTGTGCAAGGAGTGCACCAGGCCATCACTTAGATAAGTGTTGTGAGAATCCGTCTGAAGGTTAATTTGAGCGCAAGGGGTGTGCCAAAGACAAAGTAAGTTCATCTTACAAGCTCAAGAGGAGGAGCATCGATTTGCCAGGAGAGAATCAGAAGGTTTTCAAAAGGATGTAGGGGGGTCGAGAACCTCAAAGGTTCAAATTGGTGAAAGCTCAGAAGGAGTAGTGTCGTAACGCATAGAGTTTCTGCAAGGAGTGCAAGAGAGACCGAGAGGAATCCAAGTCTCAGACAGCGAGAAAAGTGACAAGTGTGCACAGGAGTAAGGACTTATCGAAGTCTCGAAGACAAGAATAATTTCCCATCGTTAGGAGAGGACAGGTGGCGAAAGACCAGAATATCTGGGAGATAGAGTTCTGAAATATTTTCCAAGAGAAAATGGAAAACTTTGCGAAGTTGTGAAGAGCGTAGTGAATCTAGACTGTTGGATCTAGAAGGGACACGTGGAGGATACCCGTGCATTTCGGAGAAGGGGTTCTTCAAACAAAATCAAAGGAGAACAAAGCAGAAAGACTCCCAAAGTTCGGAGTCTGGAATACATCACAGTCGTTGATCTAAGGGAGTGGCAAGGACTGTTGATCCTAGCATCATTTGTGTTCGTCGATTCAGAGTTTGGGGAAGGAATATGAGTTGGTTGTTGAGAAAAGTATGAAGCCCAAAACCTGAAGCTATTTTTAGGGTTTAGCCTCGGGACATAGCCCGAGGTCACATGGTAGAAGGGGCCTAGCATAGGGATGTTTCCAGCAGAGATAATATGAACATAGGAAGACCTGCATGAGTATCAAGGATGTGAGAGAAGCAACAAAGCAGTGGAGCAGGAAGACAACTCCAGGAGAAAGTTTGTGTGTTCGTCGATTCAGAGTTCGGGGAAGGAATATGAGTTGGTTGTTGAGAAAAGTATGAAGCCCAAAACCTGAAGCTATTTTTAGGGTTTAGCCTTGGGACATAGCCCGAGGTCACATGGTAGAAGGGGCCTAGCATAGGGATGTTGCCAGCAAAGATAATATGAACATAGGAAGACCTGCATGAGTAGCAAGGATGTGAGTGAAGCAACAAAGCAGTGGAGCAGGAAGACAACTCCAGGAGAAAGTTTGGGATCCAAGAGGATTTCAACAGAGATGGGAAGCTCACGAGAAGGATCTCATGAATTTTCATAGAAGTGGAGTATGATGCAGGAGCATCACTCCACCTTAGCATGTGATAGCTATCTAGCACATGGGTGTGCATTCAAAGAGGGAAGAGGCATCAACACTCTCGTTTTTCCCTCAAAATTTAAATGTAATTAAGGAAATTGAATGTTGTTAGGATGGAAGAGACAAGTCGTTCTTTTGCACAAAATGTATATTAGGTCACCTTAAGTGGCTGAAGGTAGGAAGGATCTAGATCCGATTCAGACTAGATTTCCACTCATTGTAATTATTAGGTCACCTTAAGTGGCTGAAGGTAGGAAGGATCTAGATCCAATTCAGACTAGATTTCCACTCATTGTAATCTGCCTCATTAGATACGCATTTTGAATGGTGATTAGATAGCACTAGTGTATCTTGGAAGGAAATCTTGTTGAATCCCTCATGTATAAATATTTGAATTGTTGACCAGTAGAGGTCGTTGACACTTGGGTTGGTTGTGTTGATATAGAGGAGAGTTGAGAGCCGAGACTTAGCTATGGCCTAGACTCCTATACTATAAGTGACATTTTTTCATTAATATAAAAGAAAAGATTTCCATGTTCATAAATTATTGTTTGATGGATGTTTATTTATAAATTTCATTTATGAATGTTTATGCTATAGATGTATGAGATAGGTCTCATATACAAGGGTAGAGATAGGATCCTCTATGTGTGAGTTTGTTGAGTTATTCTTGGATTATTTAGGCTAAGCGCAAGGAGTGCATGAAAGAGTGTTGAAACTCTGTTAGCTAACGCAAGGAGTGTGTTTCTGAACTCTTTTGAGTCACAGGGGAACATGTCAAGAGGGAACACCAAAATAATTCACATACTCAAGAGGGAGCCTCAAGGTTACTGAATGCCTTAGAGGAGAAACTGTACAGAGAAGGAACATGAGCATAATTGTTGAATATTCTGTCAAACTCTGCCAAGAGGGAATCGAGCAGGTGCAAGGTGTGCACAGAACCAACACGTTCTAGAGTGTTAGAGGAAGTGAGGAAAACCCAGAGTTACTGAACACTCTAAGGGAAGAAATATCTACAAGTGTGCATTGAGCGAAAGTAGGATTCACTTTAGTGAAGCTGAAGGATTTCAAGAATCCAGAAGTAAGACCTATGCAAGGAGTGCACCAGACTAGCACTTAGATAAGTGTATCGAAAATCCATCTAAAGGCTAAGTCGAGCGTAAGGGGTGCGCCAAAGACAAAGTAAGTTCATCTTACAATATGAGGAGGAGGAGCATCAAGTTTCTAGGAGATCACCAAAAGGTCCACAGAAGGATGTAGGAGGGACAAGAACCTCAAAGTTTGAAATTGGTGAAAGATCAAAAGGATTAGTGTTGTCACGCGCATAGTTTCTACAAGGAGCACAAGAGAGACCAAGAAGAATCCAAGTCTCGGATAGGGATAAAAGTGTTAAGTGTGCACAGGAGTAAGGAATTGTCGAAGTCCCAAGAACAAGTGGAATATCCCATCATTAGGAGAGGAAAAGTGGCTAAAGACCAAAATATCTGGGAGATATAGTTCCGAAAGATTTGCCAAGAGAAAATGGAAAATTTCGCGAAGTTGCGAAGAGCGGTGTGAATCTAGACCATTAGATATAGAAGGGACATGTAGAGGAGACCCACACATTTTGGGAGAAGTGGTGCTATGGAAGAAATCAAAGGAGAACAAAGCAGAAAGACTCCGGAAGGCCAGAGTTTGGAATATATCGCAGTCATTGATCTAAGGGAGTAATGAGGACCGTTGATCCTTGCATCAATTGCGTTCATTGATTAGGAGTTTGGGGAAGGAATAGGGAGTTGGTTGTTGTGAAAATTCTGAAGCCCAAAACCCGAAGTGAGTTTTAGGGTTTAGTCTCGGGACATAGCCCGAGGTCACATGGGAGAAGGGGCCAATCATAGGAAGCTAGCGTCCACTATTAAAATTCTTCAAAGGGGAAAAGGAGGAGCCCACAGGTCTGATAGAACCTGCACTTTGGATAAAGGGGGGACCTATGAAAATTGCATTATGTTCCGACAGGGAACCAATGAGTCAATCTGACTCAAGAAATCGAACAAGCCTAGACCAGGAGGTCGCGCAACCCCCTGGGAGGAGCTGCACCAAGTTGCATAAAGTTGCATAATTTGCATGAAGTTACATAATTTGCATAAAGTTTCATAAGTTGCATAGTTTCACATAGTTTCATAAAGTTTCATAAAGTTGCATAGTTGCACATAGTTGCATAAAGTTGCATAAAGTTTCATAGTTGCACAGAGTTGAATAAAGTTGCATAAGTTGCATAAAGTTTCATAAGTTGCATAATGTTGCATAGTTACATAAAGTTACATAAAGTTGCATAGTTGCATGTTGCATGCATGCATGTCATGTGAATGTTGAGTTAGTTTGCATGCATTGACAAGTCAAGGGCGAGTTGTAACTAAAGTCTCAA
>CBVK0100527373.1:0-11906 GCA_900067695.1 Picea abies
CAAAAACTGAGTCTATATACCCAGGAAAATTCACCTCACAGAGGCGTGTACAGTCACTCAAAGCTTCGTGTCCCTTCAGTCAAACTCGTACCAATATCCTTCTTTAAATGCCACCTTAACTACGCATGGCTCCTGTAAGGAGGGTAGATGAACCATGTACTGCTCGGCTAGCGTGCGCAGCCTTCTCTGTCGAGTCGAGGACTTTGGCATGGTTTTGTTGAGAGAATTGATACACAGGACCTCTGCGAGCAGGCAGCTCGCCAGACCCTCCATTCCCCTCATTTAATGAACGAAGGGAGGTTTCAACCACCCGCTCTCGCCTTCATTTACTTCAATGCTAGTAACAGTATCAAGATCAGGTCCGATGGCGCCTGGAGATCATGATGATCCCCTCTGTAACTGAACTCGGTGCCTTTGGACTTCTCTATGCAGCTCCTTCTTCTTCCCAAGTGACCATGGGCTGTGACCAAATGCTTTTGGCGTTCACGAGTATGAACGGGCTAATCTTTGCTGATTGAAATTGCGATGAGCGATATACCGAGAAGGCTTAATCTGGCACCACGTGTCCTTCTGAGATCTATCGACCTTGAACTCTCCCGACACCGCTGTGGGCCTGGGTCCGGGATTCTCCCGGCATCTCATGCATCGGAAAATAACGAAGCTGCTCTTTGCATTTTGGAGTCGCGGTGGGCGAAACAGCGAGATGGCTCTACTTGCTGCCAGGTGCCCCCTCTGAATGGATGGCTGAAAATGCTTCGTGATGTCGCGGGCACCAACTTCTATGCTTTCGGTGCTATCGGGGTTCGGGGCTTCGTGATATTGAACAACGTGAAACTCTCACCCCATGAACTCCCGATCACCGAAACGCCGATGCGGTCAGATCTTATGACACGTGTCCTTAGGAAGAACGACTGAGAATTTTCCATAAACATAAGCACCCCTCCTTCGGACCTGTTCCTTTATGACCAGATGCCAAAACCACGAGCTCGGTCCCGGGCGCTATCGACATTTTGGGGTTCAGGGTTTCGAAAGGTGAAGAGACGGGGAATTTTACCCCTTGAACTCCCGAATGTCGATATACCGATGTGACTCGGGGAATTTTACCCCTTGAACTCCCGAATGTCGATATACCGATGTGACTGGATCCTGCACCATGCGTCACTGGATCGGACGACCTAGTTTCAACCTCCAAATATAGGAGTCTTCTTTGGCGCTATATGTCGGGTAACTTGACAACTCCGAGATCCCAATAATCGTTGATCTGCTTCGCGAATGGATCTTAGCCGTAGACATCAAACCTTGCCCGCTCGTTTGACTCGTAACTGGAAAGTTGGTCCTTCCACTGTTGCACTTGGGCATTTCGTGTGCAATATACAGACCTGGTGCTTCTGCGCCTAATGACAAAAATAATCGCTAACAGCTAGTACTAGGCATGTGCCCATGAGTACCTTCATCTTCTCAAATTCCTTTTATGACTTGTTAGTCCATATGAAGGCTCCTCGCTTGGTGAGGTCAGTGAGTGGTGCCCTCAACTGTGAAAAACCCTTCATGAACCTCCTGTAGTAGCTACACAACTCAAAGAAACTCCTCAACTCTGTCACATTTCTAGGTGTTGGACCATCCAAGATAGCCCCAATCTTCTCCTGATGCACCTGCACCCCTTGTGTACTGATAATGTGACTCAGGTAAGGTAACTCTGTCATGCCAAAATCACACTTTGACTCCTTGGCATACAATGACTATGCCTCCATAATGTTTAGTACCTCATCCAAATGTTTTAGATGATCCTCCCATGTCTTGCTGTATATCAATATGTCATCGAAGAACACCGATACCAATTTCCTCAAGTGATCTCAAAATATATGGTTCATGCAAGAATGGAATGTTCTTTGTGAATTGGTTAGCCCAAATGGCATAACCAAGAACTAAAAATGTCCATAATGGCATCTGAATTCCATCTTCTCTATATCGTACTCTCTAATGCTGATATGATGGTAGCGAAAGCGTAAATCAATCTTCCAGAAGAAAAATGCCCCATGTAGTTCATCCATCAAATCATCAATGTGTGGGATAGGATACCAGTTTTTAATTGTCTTTTTGTTCAAAGCATGATAATCTATACACATCCTCATAGTACCATCCTTCTTCATGACCAAGACTACTGAAGAAGCAAATGGACTACTACTGGGCATGATGTGTCCCATTGCTAGCAATTCCTTAATTTATCTTTATATATCATCCTTGAACCTCCTAGGATGATGATAGGGTGTTATAATCAAGGGTTTCACACCCTATTCCATCTCTATGGTGTGATCAAAACCTCTATCTAGAGGTCTCCGTGGCGACATCAGACCAAAATCCTTCTCATGTTGACTCAACAAAGCCCTGATCTTTGCCTGATACTGCTGGCGACTATCTGAATCCCTCTGCATGGTGATCACACACTCTACGACATGTGCTACTCCTCCCATGTATGAATATCCTTTCCATCCTCTTTGGTGACACTATCCTGGGTGACTATGTCAACATACCCGTCAGTACAATCTTCTTCCCCTCAGTGTCTCTGAATCCCATCTCAAGTGTTTTGTAATTGGTAGAAATATTTCCTAAGGTGATCAACCATTGGACTCCCAATACCACATCTATGTTAGAAAGGGAAACCACATAGAATGTATCCTTCACTGTGTAGTTTCCCATATGTACCTCTAAGTCTAGAACTCAATCCAAACACTTTATCTTGTGACCATCAACTACTACAATATAAAAACCATCAAACTCTTCGGTTTGTAGTGCTCTCCTAGATACAAGTTCAACACCAATGAAATTGCGGGTTTCCCCACCATCTATCAAGGAAACAAAACACTATCCTTGAATAGTCCCTTTGATCCTGAGTGTGTCATACCTAGGGACTCTAGAAAATGTCACTATGACTCCTCCCTTCATTGGTGCTCGTCTCTTAGCCTTCTCGCAAGGCTGTGGATCTACTGGTGGTTGTGCCCCTACTGGTACCAATGGTCTCCTTAGAGGCTCCTCATCCTCATGTAATGGCTCCTCCTCTGAGCTATTAGACTCACTATCCTATGCCTGACTACCATGTTCCTCCTCATCACTGTATGCTGCAACCTCAATGTAGTGGATTTGTCCCTTTCCCTTGCACCTGTGGCATCAGACCCATGGATCTCTGCGGTTAAAGCATAGTTTCTTCATCATAAGGTCACTCCTCGTATCATCATCCAAATTTTCCTTACCCTTTCACTCTCTCTAGAATGGTTTCCTATCCCGGTCCTTATGTGGCACAAAGGGTTTGGAAATTTTTTTGGTTTTCGACATTGAGTCTGCTAGATCTCTAGTGCATAGGATGGAATATTGTAGTGTGTGAGGTTTTTAGGCCTTCACCCATCTTCTCAAGGGTTCTGTGAGACCCTCTGTGAAAATCATGATCAATCTAGGCTCTAAAATGTCTGTCACTATCATGACTATTATATGAAACTCTATGATAAATGCATCAGGTGTACCGGTTTGTCTCGACTGGTCTAAGTCCCTGAAAGGGATCTCTGTATCCATGATGTCAAACATGTCCATAAGTCTCTCTGTGAAATTCCTGTATGAGGTGATGTGACTGCGACCCAACTCCACCAGTCCATGGTGCCATTGATCACAGGCTTCTCCCTCCAAATGAAAAGTAGCGAAACTGATGGCTTCAATTTTTTTCATTTGGTTGAGCTTGTAGTATGTGTCGAGTTTCTGTACCCAACATCTGGATGATCCATCAAAAGAGGGTATAGTGATTTCCCCTACTTTCCAAATGAAATCCATGTTATGTCCTTATTGTTGCTGCTATCCTCCACTCTGAGGATCTCTAGGATGGTTCCTGAGTCTAAGTCCATAATACTCTACTAAATTCATGTCATTATAAAACTCTGGCCCTAGGGATACATACTCTCTCCTATAATAAACAATATCCTTTTCCTGTGTGGCTAGTCTATGTGCTACTAGTTGTTGTGCTATTGCTGGAAGTTCCCTATGAAAGCTAGAGAATAGTGTCCTGGGAATCCTACTCAATTATTTGTAGGTGTGAGTAGGCGAATGGGGTCTACTACCCACCCCTGAGTTCCCCTATGTTGCATGAAGGAAATTTTTTCCTGGAATGTTCCCCGTAGCTAATCTATCTGCCATTTGTGCCAAAGACCGAGTCATGGCCTATTGACTAATCACCAATTGTTAAGAACCTGCATGAAGGCTGATTTTGGGTCTATGGGTGCTTTTCCACTACCTTGTTCCCTTTCATATATGTTTCCCATACTCCTCTCTGCCTCATGCTTTTCCATTATTTCTTCTTCCCATTGTGCCTCTTCCTCTTCCTTTGAACTATGAGGAAAGGAGGGATAACACGATCTTGGTCCTCTCCTCTCTCTGTGCCTACTGTAAGTGACAAATTTTTCACCTATATGCTCATGACCCCCTGGGTTCTCTACTGAACTCATGGAAACTTTAGTCACAAGTTGGCAGGACTAAAGCTCTGATACCACTTGTAATATCCCCAATCCACAGATCTGGATATTAACTCTCTATTGACCCTATCTGTCACATATTTGATACTCTTTGGGTGGTTGAAAGGGTTATTTAGGTTTTTGACTATGTTTGATAACTTGAATTTAACATGCATGGTGATTTTGCATGTGGTTTTAGGAGGAAAAAATTGTTTAAGATATATTGAATAGTCAAGCAATTACAATAATGACATGCATGTAAAAAACTTCACACACAGACTGCATGTATGTAAAAATAACCAAACCAATCTTCAGTTAGACCTTCAAATGACTAGATCTATATTGGAATACTAGTAAAAGCATGGGAAAATACTTAGAACTAACATCCGTCACTAGATCATTGGTATGCAAGCCTGATCTGTGACATGCATGGGTTTTCTTACTGCATGCAACGATGGATTTGCTACTGAAAGATGAATCTAATGCATGCATGAGCAATAATCCTTCGAATCTGAAGAGATATGTCCCAATGAAGTCACCTTATTCCCTAGAAGACTCACCTTGAATGGAACTGTTGCTACTGGGCTCTTGTATCTCTCTATCACTGTCAGAAGTAATCTTTCCAACTGTTGGGAATGCCCTCATGCTGGCTAAAATTGAAAGAGTCACCCAACTATATTCCACCACTAGAATATGATGGTTCCTATCTCGAATAGATCGCCTTTCCTCCCTCTCTAATGGGTCGGAAGGAATGTGGATCACAAGCCCTTTGGATGAGTAGATTTGAGAATATGTGATCTCTCCTTTGTCTGTCAAACACGCTGCAACTCCACTGGCTGAATGTGATGCCATGATGGCTAGAAGGTTAAAAAAAATGTGCTATATGGCTCAAATGAAGCGCCTTCCTATGATCTCAAATGGATTATGAGGGTTTAGGTTCGCCAGGCCTCCTCAGGAAGAGCGACCCACTATACCTCTAATGTCTCCTCTAGAACTCATGCTGGAACTTGATTGATGGAGTTGGACATATGATCTCCACACTCAATCTAACTATAGATCTGTAATGAAAGCAATGTAAAACCTATGTGGTCTCCTCGACTAGCTATGGTGTGTCTCTCAACACTGAATCCAATCCCTCAGTGTCTTCCTTCTAGAATCCATAAGCATCCTCAAATTCCTGAATCTGGGTTTCTCCTCAGAGCTCTAGTTTCAATTCTAAAATAATCAATAATGACCCAATAGGTCTTTTTTCCTTTCCTTATATCCACCGAAACCCTAATTCTTCGTTGACTTTTCACTTAAGCGCTTTTCCTTAGTTTTCTTATTTAATATTCACTCAAGCACTTAATTACCTTTTTCCACTTAGTCACTTAATGTCACTTTCAAATTATAACATTTCCCTAGTGAAATGGCATAAAATGAACATTTTTCCCTGTTTCTTCCTGGCTATAGTCTAAAGGGGATGTTTAGACTACTAAGCCCTGACAACTTGTCCACCTCTAATGGGTCGGAAAGAATGTGGATCACTAGCCCTTTGGGTGAGTAGATCTGAGAATATGTGATCTCTCCTTTGTCTGTCAAACACGTTGCAACTCCACTGATTGAATGTGACGCCATGATGGCTAGAAGGTTCAAAAAAATGTGCTATATGGCTCAAATGAAGCACCTTCCTATGATCTCAAATGGATTCTGAGGGTTTAGGTTCGCCAGGCCTCCTCAGTAAGAGTGACCCACTATACCTCTGATGTCTCCTCTAGAACTCATGTTGGAACTTGACTGATGGAGCTAGACATATGATCTCCATGCTCAATCTGACTGTAGATATGTAATGAAAGCGATGTAAAACCTATGTGGTCTCCTCGAATGGCTATGGTGTGTCTCTCAACACTGAATCCAATCCCTCTGTGTCTTCCTTCTGGAATCCACAAGCATCCTCAAATTCCTGAATCTGGGTTTCTCCTCAGAGCTCTAGTTTCAATTCTAAAATAATCAATAATGACCCATTAGGTCTCTTTTCCTCTCCTTATATCCACTGAAACCCTAATTCTTTGTTGACTTTTCACTTAAGCACTTTTCCTTAGTTTTCTTATTTAATATTCACTTAAGTGCTTAATTACCTTTTCCCACTTAGTCACTTAATGTCACTTTCAAATTATAACATTTCCCTAGTGAAATGACATCAAATGAACATTTTCCCCTATTTCTTCCTAGCTATAGTCTAAAGGGGATGTTTATACTACTAAGCCCTCCTCTCTGAAGCCCTCACTCGAAAAGGGACAATACATAAATATTAAAGGTTGAAATAAGGGAGAAAATATAAAAGAACAAGTTTGCATGAGCTTCTTTCCTTTTCCATTAGTAACTTCCCCTTTTCATTTCCCCTATTGCACGTAGAGTTTTCTATGCTATAGTCCAGGCCTTGTTAATCATATTCAACAAAATTTTAGCAAAGTATGTTTGTTTACTGCATGCTGTATATTACTTCAAGAATTTAATTGACTTTACAAAATGGCAATATATGAGTTTCTTCAGTAGGGGGAGCAGAGGGAATAATAGAGGATAAGGGAGGAAGAGGGAAAATGCCCAATATGTTTTGGGAAAGAATGGAGGAACACGTGTTTTTTTAATGACTAATTATGATTATGGAGTTACGAGGATGAATTTCATATGCCATAAAGTTTATAAAGAGTCTAGTGGGACCCCACCTACTTTTAGTTAAAAGTTTAACACAAATTCATGACCTTTACCCTAAAATAGTTTTGTTCTCTCATAAAATTGAAATTTTATTAAAATTAAAACTTATTTGAACTACCTAACTGCTTTGAGCCAAGATAAAAGGGAGATAAGTCATGAATGTTAAAGAGAACAATTGGTGTGAAGGGATATCTTGAAAGGTGGAAAATAAGATTGAGTATCATCGACTTGTGGTGTTATTCAATGTTATTTATTTCCTTTGAAATATGTTTTCAGTTTTTACAAGTTCTAGCCCGATTCAATGCTAATTAGTGTAAATTTTGTAGAGTTTCATGTTGATTTTATGTCTCTTGAAGTGATCCAGATCATATCTTGTTATTCTTCCTCTTTCTTTTGACACTAGTTTCCTTTGTATGACTCTTATTACATCTTTGGATTCTAAGGACATCTTTGGTCCCGATCCTTGCAAGCATCTGTAAAGACAATTTTTGTTTTGAATTCAGATAGGTCTTTAATAAAGTTTATTAATTTGTTGATTCCTTTCTCATATTTTGCCTTATTGAAATGCTTTGATTTCAGATCTATTTTATTGTTTAATTTACATTATTTTATCTTATTTTGAAGTTTCTTTATCGAGTTAATATTATATTATTTTATTCTTTACTAGTTGGTTGATATAAGTTTTCAAAATATATAAAAATTTAATATTCTTTTAAAAAGATATTTTCAAATCTCAAAGATTTAAATTCTAGAGATTTGGTTTTAAGAATAAGGGCTGCAAACCCAGGGTAATATTCCCGCCTAACTCTCCTATCTTGATGAGATTCAAAGATGTTTTTGTGAGAAACATCAAAGTTCCTCTTGCATCAACACTGCCCACCTCTCAGGACTTAGTTTTTCACATCAATGATGAATTTTTTGAGGGCTTGACTACCTTTGGATTGGAAAAACACCTCAACAAAACTTTATACTATGTCCCCCTCGGTAATGCGAATAGTTTCCATGACTCTTTACCTACTCCATCAACTTTGGAAGATGATACCTTGGCCTAATTTTCCATAATAAAGGTTGTTGATTTGGATCAAATGAGATATTGTCAAAACTTTTAAGGCATAAAACACTTAATAACACATATAGAATCTAATAAGAATTTCCAATTATTGTTCATGGGTGCAGGGGCTTGGATTTACAAATTTGAGTCACTCCTTCATGGTTACCTTTACAAAGTGGTTACGTCCCAAAGATGGATTTTCCTCATTTCTCCATGTCAAGGGAAGTATTGCATCACCCTTGCCAAGCATGTTTTATTCCCTTGAGTCGAATTTATGTCTTAATTATCCATCATATAGCTTCTTACATTGATTTGGTTGAAGGGATTCCTAATTTCATTTCTTCAAACAAATCTTCTCGTGTGGAATCCAACAAATTTTCTCTTAGAGTTTGATCTAGAGGCTTATTATATTGGTTTCCACATTACTCATTAGTAGATTACTTGCATTTGGAAGTGGATCATAATCATTGGTCCCTAGACGAATGGTTCCTTTCAGTGCTCAACTTCAACCCATTTATTCACATTGTTGGGATTGTACTAGTAGCTTGCTGCCAATTTTCAATGTTAATGGGTTACCTCACATTTGGTAGGAATTTTCATCATTTGTTTATGATTAGGTGGTTTCTCTCATGTTCGACTTCAACCCCTTAGCACATGGGAAGACTCATACTCATTGGTTTTAGTGTTCCAAATTTAGTCGAAGACCCTAGAATGTGTGTTTCTTTTCCAGACAAAGTGGTAGCCTAGATTTGGAGCTATTTTCCACTAGCATTTGAGTTCCTCACATGTCCATGCCCCACTTTCATATTTGGGCCTTCATAATAATTAGTGTTGAGTCTGTTGCCATCCTAATACACACTTGCAAACGTGAGCTAAGTACGGCTCACTTAGTGTGTCCTTGGAGGAACAATGCCTAGGTTCATAGCCCACACTGTCACTTTGATTGGAACCTCTTCCGTCTAGGCTCACTCCTAGGGAAGCCAAGGGGGGTAGACCCTAGTTTCTAGATAAGGTTTATAGTTTAAGTTCTAGGATTTGTTTTCAATTAGTTAAGGTTTAGGGGAATCTAACCTATGATGCTAAGGCAACAATGCAAGATGCAAGGGTTAGTATGTCAAGCAAGCCTTTTCCCTAAGTCAACTAGGACTAGTGCCTAAGGTTAGGCAAGGGGTCAACTACAATTAAAGGATGTTTTGTTACAATAGAATTACAAGTTACTTACAAAAGAATAAATGTACCAATACTTACAATAAAGACTGCTAGAGATACAATGATACAATATAACAAGCTAATCACGTTATAAGTGTGCAGGATATCAAGGAGATCAAGGCGAGAGCATCATCAACGCACTAAGCCTAAGCATGCCCCAATAACACTTACTCTATTGGGTTGATCCTCAATGAAAACATCAACATTCACAAATCAAAGGAAATTTAGAAGATTTAAAAGTTCAAGCACAAGTGTTTCACAATGATTATGATACTTAGTTAACCACAAAGTATTACTTGTATTAGAATATTTAAAGATTAGGTTCACAAGTATTAAAACACAAGATATATCGATTTAAACCAAGGTTATCAAATACTTAGTAATTAAGGGTTCTTAAGATTGAAATGATTTTATTACCCTTATTAAGTGTTTCACCGAAAACCTCCTCCCCTGATTGCCAAATAGCTGCTGGATGCTCAAGAAGTGAGGCAACGAGGCCTACCCTAACTGACACAAGTTAGCCCAAAGAATTGAGTTTTTATGGAAATGACGCTCCTTCGCGCCATGAGACCGTCCCCGACCTATTACCTTCTGTTGCCCTCCTCAATCCCTATTTTAGATGGTGAAGATGGTGGTCTAAGGTATCCTATTAAATCTATTAAGTTGATATATCAATTGGTTATACTTTTAGGTGTATTTTAGAGTGTTTTAGTGATTTTAAGATGCCTTAAAATGGTGATTTATTGCCAAGGCCGAAACTCACTTCAGCGTGTTAAGTGTGTTATCTAAGCATATGAATGGAGCATCTAACACATGTATAACAATGTAAAAGCAAGCTGAAATAACAATTTAGTTGGTCACCGTGATTGCACCATTAACATGAGAAAGATTGTAAAAGAATACTAAAGCACAAAGCAAGAACAACTTGCCCAAAAAAGAAATCAAGATTATCACACTTATCTTATGTTTTTTGAGAGCATCAAGATCAAAGAATTAAGTGTGAAAAAGAAAATGAATATTTAAGTATGCACCTACACTATCAACTTATCCAACAATTGTTCAATTAGGTGTGTTGACAAATGACCTTAATATATTAAAGCATGAAAGGAGAAACCATTTACTAAACTATTGAAGCATTAGGAATTTAGTGTGTTGGATTTAAGAATGCAAAAGGAGATAGATCTTAATATAACTTATGCATGCAAGTAAGTTGATTATGCCCCAAGGGCTTAAACTAAGGATTAAAGTGTGTGAGATCTAGATCTAGAATATTTAGACTTTAAAGCATGAATAGATCACAAGAACATTAAAAACCTAGCCTTACTATTTGGGGTATTCCTCTCCCAAAATGTAGGAAATTATTAAACTTATAAGCAACTTGAAAAGAGAGAGAAAGACCAGCAATAGAAGCAAGAAAACAACTCTACAAGATAGCTCACTAACCCCATGTCCTAGGCTTAGAAGATGACCCTCATCAACCAAACCCCATGTCCTAACTTGAGGAAGTGCTCAAAAATTGAAGAAGAAAAGATTTTCACTTGCCCTAATCTACCCTAAGCTCACACGTGGGAGGTGGCTGTACCAATCCTTCTCCCAAGCTAATGAGCCACTAAAATCAACAAAATGACTAGATCTATGTACAAAAATCCCTAAAACTTGAAGTAAAAGGTTGAGAAATAGCTACCAACTTGTAGGAGGGCCTTGGAGTGTTGTGTGGATGTTTTTGGGAAGCCTAACCCCCTCAACCAGATCTGAAACCTGCAAAAACCAGCAAGCTATGCTTGCTGGAAAATCTACACACAACAATACAAGTGAAGAAAAACTTTTTCTTTTTAGGGCAAAGATTTTTCACAAAAAAATTGATGAAAAATTTAGATTTAAATGACCAATCTACTATGTCAATGCTAGCTGAAATATATATGAAATGAACAACAAAAGAGAAAGAGTAAATGAGAGAGAAAAGAGGAGTTTATGTGTGTTTCAAAGGAGGACTCTTCCTTGAGGCATTCCCAATGAAACTCTTGAAGCCAAACCTGCAAGATCTAACAAGATGATATGCATACAATAGACAATATGGCTGAATATTCTAATAAGATGAAATACTTGCACCCTATATAGAAAACCAACATATATAGATCTACAAGAATACTCTTTGTTAGATCTACCTAAGTAAAATACTTTACCCAAGATTTACCTATGCCATCATCATATCAAATCAAAACAAGATTACCTCATGTGTATCCAGAACAAAAGTACTTGTTTCTCTTCCAAAATCCTCCAAAGTTTTTCCTTTATTATTACTCAAGAAATACATCTTGGAGAAATACTTTCTCTAAAACCCTAAGATCCAAAGAATGAAATATGGAACAAGAAAGAGAGAGAGAGAGAGAGAGAGAGAGAGAGAGAGAGGAAAATCAAGTAGCATAACAATAGCTCAAGATATGGTGAGTTGGGAGTGAGGA
>CBVK0100527374.1:0-11905 GCA_900067695.1 Picea abies
CTTCACTACTACTTGGGCATTGAAGTGACTCAAAATCCAAAGTACATATCCATCTCCCAAAAGAAGTACATTGGATAATTGTTGAACAAGTTTGGCATGGATGGGTGTAACCCTCTCTACTCCAATGGAACATAATTTGAAGCTCAGATCAAAATAAGGAAATGAATTTGAGGATGCAACCAAGTACAAACAACTTGTGGAAAGTCTTATCTACCTTACCACCACCAGACTAGATATTCCATTCATTGTTGGGATTCTTTTCAGGTTCATGCAAAAACCTTGTGAAGGAAATTGGTCTCCTGCAAAAGAGTTATAAAATACTTGAAAGGAACTCAACACATTGGACTCAAGTATTCCAAGGTGGATAACTTAAACTTGATTGGACATTCTGATTCATAATTTAATGGGGATAAAGAAAATGGAGCATCAACTTCAAGCTACATCATGAGTCTTTCATCAGAAACTGTCTCATGGAGATCACACAAACAATTAGTTCCAGCATATTTCACAATAGAGGTAGAATATGTGGAAGTTTCAAAAACAACAAAGGAGATTGTGTCACTCAAGAAAATACTTGAAGATTTGTAGGAGAAACAAGTGAATTCTACTCCTCTTCTGGTTTACAATACTTTTGCAATCAAGTTGGCCAAGAATCCCAGATTCCATGATCGAACCAAGCAAATCAACACAAAGTAACATATGATTTGATATCATGTAGACACCACAATTTTTCACTTGAGACATTATTCCACAAATGAGAAAAATATGAGCATCTTCACCAAAGCACTTGGAAGAGAAAATTTTGAAAAGTTCATAATGATGCTTGGACTCACAAACACACCTTTGAATTAAGGGAGGGAATCTTAGATACCTAATCCTTATAGATTTATGTACTTTGTAAATATTATTTAGGAGAAATATGAAGAGTTATAGGTGAATAGTAAAAGTCATTCAAACCTCTTAGAAGATGAAACTAAAGGTCACTTCACATTGTGTCTACAAATATCTCACATTAATTCAAATTGTTTGTGGAGTTACTTATTCCCCCTGCCCATCCCGGGCCTGATAGTTGGTACGATTAATATTAATGTAAAAAATAATTTTTCAAATCTTTGGCACAAGAAAAATAAAACTACATTACAGGATATTTCTCTTATTAAATAGGAAGGACCCAAGGAGGCACATGAAGAATTCCTTGCAAGGAAATAAATTGTAGTACCTAATGACACCTTAAATGAAGAGTCTGGGGTTTAATTAGAAGAAGAGTCTATTGAATCACTTAAATAAAATCCCCAGCAAGGCATAAATAGGAAGAAGAAGAAGAAATGTCTCAAAGGAACCACATGTTGAAGAATCAAAGAAAGAAGAACTAATAGCTAAGGTTGTTATATATCACCACCCCCACCACTCAGAGAAACAATAGTTATCAAAGCAAGGGAATGAGAAATAAAAAACTTACTATGGATAAACATGGAACCATTAAGGAGACCAACATGGAGGCACATGGAGGACTAAAACCAATGCATTGAGATATCATAATAGTATGGTGAAGACATGTGTCCCAAGAAGAAACGAGAACCAAGATCAAGGAAAGGCCACAGCTGGACCCCATGTCCACATTTCACTAGGATGGATGGATGCTAATGCATGTTACACATGGATCCCAAGAAGAAATTAGAATCAATATCAAGGAAAGGCCGCAATTTGACCATGTGTCCACATTTCACTAGGATGGATGGATGTTAGTGCATGGTAGCAATTGACTACATTCCTTAGTAGGTAATATTATATGGATTCTTCCCAAGTTTTTAGGATGAAACATGCCAAAGGGTATGGATGTGATTTACCTAGAAGGGATAATATGGGGGCACATGGGGAGGTACCCAAGGGGATAATGAATGTAATGTGGCCATAATAATGGAATAGTCCCACTATGTAATTAAAAAGAAATAATATAATAATAAGGGGCAGTTGGCATAGACCCCCAGGAATACTCATAAGAAAGTATAAATAAAATGAGTATCATTGTATTGGAGAGGTGTTGGATTGTATTTTCTTGTAGAAAGCATTGATTTTGGAGTGATTCCTTCCAAAAAGAGTATTTGATGGATTTACCCTACCTTAAGGGTTCTACTCTCTATATTATTGTGTTCTTCATGGTGAATGTTTTGGTATCTTTGGAGTTTAATGGTTTATTTATGAAGATTTATGGTTTATTATCTCTTTTATCTATCAAGATTTACTACATGCACAATGCAGAACTTCGTTGTAAAGGGAATTTGTATTTGAGTGAATTTTCCACCTTTAAATCAATCGTGGTATATGAACTCCTCGCATATCCAACAGTAGGTCATTTTGACTTTCATAAAACATATGAATGGATCAAACATCATTTTAAGGCGACTCTGATCAATGTTGCACCAACCAATAATGGAGACTAATAGAAGTAAGTTTGCATTTAGATGATTATATATTTGATTAGTGAAATGCTTAGATTAGATCACTTTATGGGAAACACTGAGCATTATAGCCAAGTACACACATCATGAACCCTATCATTATAAGGCATAATGATATTGATAACAAGGTACATCAACTAAAGCAAATTACTTTTTTTGGGAAGGCATGAATAAGGTCATACACACTTTTGTGGTTGAATGTGACCTTTTCCAACGACACAAGGAAGAAACAATGAAACCTCCAGGTGAAATACAACCTTTACCTATTTTTCCTATTGTCTGGACTAACATTTATATGGACTTCATTGTGGGTTTACGCAAATCAAGAAATAAATCAATCATCATGGTTGTGGTTGATCATCTTTCCAAATATTCTCATTTTTGTGTCCTACAACAACCCTTTCAAGCTTCCATGATCACTCAAGTATTCATGGATAATATCTTTAAACTCCATGGTATGTTTCAATCTATTATAATGGATCGTGATCTCACTTTTACTAGCAATTTCTGGTAAGAATTGTTTAGGATCCAGGGCACTCAATTTCATCTTAGCACCACCTATCACCTCTAGACTGATGGCCCAACAGAAGCTGTCAACAAGATTTTGGAATCATATTTTTGATGCTTTACTTTAGAATGAAAATATCATTAGGTTTAGTGGTTACCCCTAGTATAATGGTGGTGTAATAAAACTTATCATAGTGTCACTCGAATAACCCCCTTTGAGGTTGCCTTTGAGGTTGTTTATGGCTAAAATCCTCGATCAGTACTATCCTACTTACCAGGGGTCTCCAAGGTACAACAGGTCGATAAAATTCAGATGAAACAATAAGATGATCAACATTGCTCTGAAATCCATTTTGAAGAAGGGGATTAGGTGTTCCTTCGTATGCATCCTTATAAGCATACCTCCCTCAAAGACAACCACTACCAGAAGCTCGCTCCAAATTTGTATGGCCCCTACAAGGTCCTCAAATATCTTGGGCCAATGTCTTACAAATTATAACTTTTGAGCCACTCTAAAATCCATCTAATCTTTCATGTCTCATGCTTAAAGAAAGTGGTTGGATCTAATTTTCATATTCAATTTATCTTTATTGAATTGGATGAAGAAGGTTCCATCTGGTTGCAACCTAAGGCCATCCCTGAAAAAAGATATTATTGTCTATGCCATTGCACCATCTAGGAGGTCTTGATACAATGCAAGGAAACACAAGCCGAAAATGCCACATGGGAACCAACATCAATCCTTCAACAATTCCCTCATATCTATCTTTGAGGACAATGCTACCTTTTAAGGGGGAGGGTATGTTAGGGTCCTAACCTCCCTAACCCCATAAGTATATAAATATGTTGTTATGTATTGCGATGTATGGAGGCCATATCTAGTAAATAAGGCACATGTAGTAGTGTGAAAGAAACAAATATAAGAAGGATTACTAGAAGGTTCCACCTACTAGAAAGTTCCTTCTCTATAATGTTCTTAGGGGACATAAAGTAGTATATAAAGATTTAGAAACAATGTAATGAAATGTCTTGTAAAGTTATTTGTAATTGGAGCTATGCTTAATTAGAGGTCGCCCCCTTGAAGAAGCAAGTGAATATTGCTTCCAATAATAAAGGTATAATATTATGGTGTTATTTTGGTTCTTTATTTGTCTATTGTGGTTGCAATCTATCTTTTTTGCAATAAATCTAGGTAAAATATGTTATTTATGCTATGTATCTTTAAATTTGATAATAAAGAACACCATAGTATATTTGATATGACTATGGTAGGCATCTTGTGCAATATGAAAATTTATACATTGTTCATTACTTTATATGTATACTTTATGGGAATAAAATGGGCAGCCTTGCTTAGTTTATCAACTACAACCATAATAGCATCATGTTGCTTTATTTTTTTGGACAACCTTTTAATAAATTCCATTGTTATCACTTCCATTTTCCACTCTCGAAGTGGAAAAGGTTGTAACAGGCTTATTGGATGTCGATGTTCATCTTTTACATGTTGGCATTCAAGGCATCTTGGATGTATTTCGCAATACAATTTTCATTCCGGGACAAAAATATTGTTTCGTTTTTGTAGAAATCATTTTTTGGTAGCCTAGATGTCCTAAATATGGATTCTTATGAATTTCATCCATGATGATGATTTTTATCTCTATTGAGTTAGGAATGTACAACCTATCTTTGTAAATTAGTAATCCTTCTTCATTCATCTGGTAACATGTATACTTGTGTTCAAGTTGTTATTGTTGCAAACCATTTCTTACTTGAATGAAATGTTCATCATTGGCAAGATATTCTTTCACTCTAGTTTTTAGATCATATTCACAAGTACCGATAGATGCCATGTGTATTACTTTCATGTTTTTCCTAATTGCATCTTCTACTTTGTTCTCTTTCCCTTTTTTGTGCCTTATCTCAAAGTCATAGTTATTGAGGAAATCCAACCACCTAGCTTGTCTAGCATTCAAGTGTGGTTGATCAAATAAATGCTTCACTCCATTGTGATTTGTCATTAGCACAAGTTTCATTCCTATCAAGTAATGGTGCCACATCTTCAATGCATCGATTATAGAAACAAGTTCTAGATCATGGATAATATAATTCCTCTCATGATCTTTTAGATTTCTAGATTCATTGCATACCACATGGTTTTATTGCGTAAGAACTCCACCAAGTCCTCCACATGCATCTCTGCACACACTACAAAATCTTTGTTTGGGTTTGTTATTTTCAAAATTGGAGCATTGGTAAGAAGATGTTTCAACTATTGAAGACCCTCCTCTCATTTTGAGATCATACAAACTTTACCCCTTTCTTTTGCAATGAAGTTATAATAAGGTAACCAATCTTGTAGAATCTCTCAATGAATCTCTAATAGTAACCTACAAGGCCCATAAAGGATCTCACATCTGCCACATTTTTAGGAGTAGACCAACTCATTATAGCCTTAATATTTTATGGATCACCTGCTATTCTTTCTTCTAAATGATGTGTCCCAAGTAATGGATTTGGTTCGGATAAAAGCCACACTTACAATTGATGTTCTCTCAATATTTGCAAAAGCATCCTAAGATTATCCTTATGTTCATCCTCGGGTTTTGAATAGATAAGTATGTCATCAACAAAAACAAGAACAAACTTGTCCAAATAATTATTGAATACATTGTTCATAAGCCACGTGAATGTGGTTGATGCATTGGTAAGTCCAAATGGTACTACCACAAACTCATAAATTTCGTATGTATGTCTTCATCTTTGATTATGATTCGATGATATCTTGATCTCAAATCAATTTTTGAGAACACATTTGGCCCTCTTACTTGATCAAGCAAGTCAACAATATGAGGCAAAAGGTACGTGTTCTTCATTGTAACGTTGTTCAATTGTTTTTAGTCTATGCACAATCTAAGGGTCCCATCCTCCTTCACACAAAAAACTAGGTGCTCCCTAGGGAGACACACTTGGTCTAATGCATCATTTATCTAGTAGCTCTTGCAATTGCATTTTCAAATCCATTAGCTCAATAGTAGTCATTATGTAAGGAGATTTGGATATAGGTGCATATCCAAGCATATGATCTATTGAGAAATAAATATCCCTTTTGGGAGGTAGAACAAGTATCTCATCTAGAAATACATTTTTCAGTTATGTAGTATTGGATAGTTTTCCAACTTTGGTCCTTTGTTTTCTATTGATTCCAACACATGCACTGCATATAATTGACATCCCTTTCTGAAACTCTTGTTCAATTGTAAAGATGAAATTTTTCTTATGGGAATGGATTTTGGAATACCTTTTATTGTTCTTGGGTTTCCATCCTCATAAATACAATCAAAGGTTTTATTTTAGAAATCAATTTTTACCTTATGTGCTTCCAACTAGTCCATTCCAATCAAGACATCATATGAACCAAGTGGAAAAAATTTCAAATTTTCCCATGTGGAAATTCCATCCATTTCCAATGGATATGTCCCCGCCAATTCCCTTACTTTTCTCTTAGATCAAGTTTCCATCTACACTAACCATGATTTCTTATGCTTGCATTTTTTAAGAACACCTAATTCAACAACTTAGGTGCAATATAGCTATGACTAGATCCTGGATCAATCAAATTAGAAAAATATTTATTAGCAATCTTACCTTCAACTTCCAACATTGATGCTTTGTGGTCTACTTGTCAATCCTCCAAGGTGTCATGACCCCACGGGACACCTGATCATATATTGTGATTGTTCACCTCCTAAGGGCATGCAGCACCATGACGGTTCTTGCTTGGTTGCTTGGCACACCAAAAATACTTTGTCTGAACTACACCTCTTCTCTTAGAGCATACCCATACTCCATTCTAGGCTACGAGCGAGTCATGTTGCTATGATAATGCAACTCTTGTATACTTAGACAATTGTTAATAGTTTAACTCTTAGTCATATATAATCATACATCCATGAACATGAGAAACCAAGAGAACAATTGTGAAACAAACAAAGACAAACACAGAAATAGTGTGGGCATCACAAATCATGCCTAACACTCGGCCAAGTCTTTTCTATTGTGAAACAATTACATTATGAGCACTACCAACTCAATTCACAACTTTGGCAAAGTCACACGACTCGCCTCACCTCACCAAGACACTCATAAACATATTTGTCACACCAAGCCTCTCTGTCGCAACCATCTCCACAACCTCTTGTAGTGAACCTCATACGTTCCCACAACCGCAGACTTGTCGTCCCTTTGTTACCGTAGACTTTCACCAAGCTAACACAGATTTTGGTTCTTCCTCACACATGCCTCCAACATACCTGTGTTTCCAAACTTCCCCAAAACCTCCCAAAGTGTCCCACTCTTGGTTACTTGTCCTCCATCTTGGAAACTCTGCCTCAGTTCATTGCCTCATACTTGTTATGCAAATCTCTTGCCAATCTTCTATTGTTGTCTTCCTTTGGTTGTGTGCCCTTGCTCTTATAGGAACTCCAAATGTCACTTATGAAAAACGTCGTGTCTTTTGGGTGTATTGTTCCCCTTCACAAATCCACACTCAAATGACTCATTGCACCCCTCTGTGGACCTAGTGTGTCCATACAAGCTCGCGCACCCATCAATCGTCGTGTCTCTTGGACCGACACACCTCATCCTTGAGTGCACATCCCTTTCCTTGTGCATTCTCTCATGTCAATCATCATGACTCCTCGTGGGTGTGTCGATGAGGTCGTCCAACCTCTCCAAAGTGCCCATGTTGTCAAGGGAAGATGGGTCCACTCCTTGGGCATACTCCCAAGTTGCCCTGCCCTTTCCCAAATGCAACCCAAGTCTATGTCAATTATTCTAAGGAAAGTAAGGTGTGTGTGCCCCCTTGGGCTCGCACATCACCATCATACTCCAAGGTGATCCTGCTCACACCCAAATGTCTTCGTTCACCAGAGTGATAACTTCCTCCTTGTGCTCTTCGTCCATTCTATCAGCAAATCTTCCCAAGGAGTGTGCACTCTCAGTGGGTGTCATGGGAGACATTACACAATGCAACATGAATTCTAGGAGTGGTCCTTGCTCTGTCATTGACTATTATAGCCTCTTGAATATTGTGGACATTCCTTGTGTTCTATTATCTATGGGGACAATTCTTGAGTAAATGTCCTCCACATATCCAACATTTCATAGGTTCTCTTATCCTCTTCTCCACTGATTCGACTAGTTTATTTCCACTCTATGTTAGGTAGATTTGTAGGAAACTCCTTGGTTGATTTCTATATGGCTGAAGTTTAAATCATTTCTTTCTTTATTCAATTTTTTGTTTCTTATTTTCCTTCTATGCCTTTCTAATCTCTAGCTTATTCTTGTAGTGCTCATAATAATGTTTATCCTTTATGATTTCCTCATCAAGATTTCTAGGCTCATCAAATTCAATCCTATCCTTGTAAGATTGAGGTATCCCACTTAAAAAGCATTGAATTTTTAACTTATCATCCCTAATATACTTGACGTATTGTAGAAACTCCAAAAATTTGTTCACGTACTCATCCATAGTCATATGACCTAGCTTCAACTCATTAAGTTCCTTGACCTTGTTATCATAATATTTATCTTAAATTACCTTTTCAACTTCTTCCAAGTAATTTTCCTCTCATTGATTATGTTCACTTGCTTAAGATGGTCCCACGAAATAGATGCTTTGACATTCAGATTAAAGATAGTCACTCTAGCCTTCATATTTCCAAAGTATTCATGTACTTGGAAGTATTTCTAGAGCCCAAGAAGACAAGCCTCAACTTCTTAACCAAATTTCAATTCACCATCAAAAATAGGTGGTTTGACTTTTATGAATTCTTCATGCAAATAATCATTGGAATGTCTTTCTTCCTCCTATGGGAAAAAGAGTTTGAATTGTTTCCAATTGAATCTTCAATAGCAATTGTTTCTTGGTCAAATGATTCAAATGGTGTATATGTCCTATCATTTGAGAGTTGATATTTGCTACTTTGAGACCCCTTTTCTTTGAGTGACTCTTACTAACATTACTTGAAATCCGTCTTCATCCTTTTATGGAAAAAGAGTTTGAATTGTTGACAATTGAATCTTCAGTAGCAGTTGTTTCTTGGTCAAATGATTCAAATGGTGTATATGTCCTATCATTTTAGATATAATATTTGCTACTTTGAGACCCCTTTTCTTTGAGTGACTCTTACTACCAATACTTGAAACATGTCATTGACACATTTGCCTTTGGGTTTCTGTCAAATTCTGCAATAGGGCATCATTTAATTTATTTTGTTCCTCCTGAGCTTTGACTATCCTTTCATTATCCACCCTATACGTTTGAATTTATTCTCTCAAATTTCTCATGGTTTCTACCATGTCTAGAGAAATCTCAACATTTCCCTTTACATTAGACTCAATATCCATTTGATTCATGCTTGTGTTATCTATTTCGGGGGCTTGAAGTGTAAATCCTCCATGGAAACAGTGGTTCAATTCCACAAAACTAACTTTCTGAGAATTTGATTGAACACTAGTCTCTTTGTACAAGGATAACATGTTAGCTAATCATGACAACAAAAGCATTGTTATTCATTTTCCTCTAATCCCATACAACTCCTAGTGTTGCAACCATAAGCTTTGATACCAAATTGTAACATACCTATCTACTATTTCATCAAAATAGAGCTAAATTTATTTTCTAATACATATCTATGCGACTCACTAGGGCATCATAATGCATGTTAGTTGGGTTTGTTTCTACCAATTTTCACAACTACAAGAAATCACAAAATCACAACCAAGTATCCAATATACAAAATTTCTTTCAATGATGTAAGAAATCATAAGACCAAATAATTTGCAACTTTGACAGTTTCTTGTTATTAATCTAAACAAACCTTGAGGTTAGTTGCCTCCTCATGAAACTTGTTTCGATTCCTTAGAATCACATTACATCCACATTTTAAATTGTCCAAATATTAGGCTTTCAAGAGATTTGACATGATGTTTAATTTCTCTAAGATTAAATTTTGATTTTGTGCTCAAGCTAATTTGCGGGCTTACTTGAGTTTTGGAGAACATTAGTTGTGATGTGAACTGTATGGCAATGATTCTTGGAACAATGATTTAAGTGTCTCCCTTCGATATTAACAAAAATAATTAAGGTTGTCACCAATGATCAAATTTGAAGGGTTCGTCTTCATTTCATGTTGAATGGTATATTTTCATCCAACCCTTCCATGATGAAAGTTGCAAAAGTAGTTGTACTTCAATTGACAAGTGTAAACTAATTATGCATTTACATACATATTAAATAAAACATCGCCCTTCCATTTTTTTATAATGTTATAAACTAACAAACCACAAAATAGATAAGTTGTAATTTCAATAATAAAATAATAAAATCAAACATTGTAATTTTAAATGTGACTTTCTTATGGGTTATATGTATATTATAAATAAAAATTAAAAATCATAAACACCAAGCCATACTTGTTTTCTTTTGAGGAGTTTCAGAGTGTTATAAATGATGATGTAAATATTTAGACACAATGTCAAAATCAAACATTTTTGTAGACACCCATATAAGAGAGGATTTGTTCTATGTATCCATATGGTAAGTGAGCATTACAACTTAGATTCATATCTCAAACATATCACAATAATGATTGACCATGGGAGTTATTTTTGTTGTAAATCTCATTAGAAAAGAAGAAATTGCCCTAGACCTTGAGGCCTTTGTTGAAAGGGGGTAATTCTATCAAAACACTATAAAAGCCATGAAGAGAGCCTAGTTGCTTTATAGGGCTCTACGAACACACAAATATAACATGATTTGACCCATTGCTTATTATGTAGGTTAATATGTCTATAATTTGGAGGTTCCTAAAGTCGATACAAACACAAAGCTAAAGGAAATTTCTCATCAAGAATACCAAGTGTGTGGTTCTTATTGAGAACATTGATTGTTCACTCTATTTCTCAAACAATGCAAAAAATGTGACGGAGTGGATGTTAGAGCATAATCCCTATTTCATAGATCTAAGGATAACATGAATTGTATTACCTTCTCCATACCTTACTTAAGAATCCCACCCAGGCGTCAAAAATGTTGCTCCAAGCATAAAGGTTGCAAATGATATATCTCATTATTCTTGGACTTGCGATGAGGTAGAGGGAAAGAGATCTAAGGAGCATTTAGAAATATTTGACACTTAAAGTATTGTCACATTGACTTAAAGTATTGTCACGCTGATGTCGATGTTTCTAGCAACAATAAGTGTTGTAGATAAAGATGCATAAAATTAGGGAATGGAGAATTGATGATGTAGAAAATTAAATGAATAGAATCACAATTATCATTGTTGTAATTCCTGTAATATCCCTAGGCCGAACCCAATTGTAATGTAAATGAAAATGCACTTAAGCTGGTGAGTTGTTTGATATCATTTTTGTATGCACCTTTCATACCATAGTGTGCACATGTATTGCGCAGTAAAATGAGGAAGTGTGCACATTCCAGGATACCACGCACAACAACTTAAGTGCGTGCGATTTTGAGGCTAAGGAACCTTTGTGTATATGTTGTGTTTTATAGGCTGGTGAGCCAGTTTTGTGATTATTCGGCCAGAGAGCCTAGATGTTAAAGTCCAGTGCGCCTACTTTTGTATATGTCTTAGCATTAATATAAAATACATTGTTGCGGGAAGACCGACCAAGATAAAAGAGTATGGGGGACTAAACTCCACTAGTTAGGGAAAGGGTGGGGGATAAAAGTTAAGGAAAAGGGGCTAAGCTAGGGAGCTTAAGCCAAAAAGGAATATTATATTAATATTTCTTAAATCATAAAGTATGGATAATTATTTTATCCTAAGTTCTAATGTTGGGGACAAGTGGGCCAAAGTAGCTCCCAACATGACAAGTGTCAAGTTGGGAACATGCATACATATTGT